>VDFB02264065.1:0-43390 GCA_007258455.2 Sequoia sempervirens | reverse complement strand
TGAGACAACGAAGCCCACAGGAAGAAGTGAACAGGAACCCAACCACACACCTAGTAAAGAATAATTGGGAAAAACCCCATAGGGAAAATGCAGCAGCCAAACCTAAAACACAGCTCCCCAGTAGGAAAATGACCATAACCAACACCAAACCATAGCTTCCCAGGAGGATGAAAGCAACAAAAGGCCTGCAACAATGCATCCCAAGCCAAAGCCAGTAGCTGACACCACTCCTCAACAGCCCAACAGAATGACACTAGTAGCCAGCCCAACAGTAATCCATTTGCATATGTAGAATCATCACCTTCCTCTCTAGAATCATCCCCAAATTTCAAACTCCCCCTTGCTCCTCTTCCCTCTCCCTCTGCGCTCCATCATAACTTGAAGCCTTTGTTTTCACTTGGATTTTGATTCTTTTTTTTGGGTTGGTGCTTATTCTCCTTTTGTTCTTTTTTTCTATAGGTGACATGTTGGAGGATGACAAGAGTTCTTGCTTGAAATGGTGGACATCATGGATGTTTTTGCAGGTATCTTTTTAATGCATGAGAGCATGTTGGATATTCATGTGGTTTCGAGGATGGTTGTGATGATGTTTTTTAATTGTTTTAGCTCTTAGTAGTTGAAATCATGTTGTTTCCATTGGATTTTCACATGGTTTTCTAGTTTCATGGACCTTGGGGCCCTAAGTAGTTAATTGTAGTAGGTTCTTGATAGGTCTTCGACAAGTGGGAGAATGTTGGGATTAAGGTGTCTCAAACTTTGATTCCTAGCATAAATTATTTGATTACGAGGTGTATATTAATTTATCATAATGTATTAAACTTCCTAAGTTTCCATTTACTTTGTGGATCCTATTGTTGAGATGACATCCTACATGGTAGGTGAAGGCATATGACAAGATCTCTATTTTTAAGGAATTTGGTGCCCACTTTAGGTCTTATTTTATAGGAGGATGATGTCACATGTTTCTATATTGGTGGAAAATTATTTTGGCAAGTTCCTATATTGACAAGTGGGAGTCTCAGTTAATTGTTACTATATCAAAACTGGAGAGGAATAAAGTAGTTTTTTGGCTTTATCTTTTTAAGCACTCTGGATATGGATAAGATGTTTTTCTTGGATATAGGTGCCCAAGATGAGGATAAGACTATTTTGACTTAACATGTTGATTTTAAAGCTCATGATTTTTGAGCTTTTGTAGATATTAGATTTGTAGAAGATTGAGGATGCTTTATTAGGCCTTTATCTTGGTGCTCTATAACTATGAGAGTTTTCTTAAGGAGTTGAGAGGAGAATTTTTCATTGTAGGGTTGTGCTATCGAATTTCCTCCAAAGAAGAGCAAGATGTAAATCTCTGTGTTAAGGCTCAGAGCCTAGAAGTGTATTGTAACGATGTTTATTGTAGATTAATATGTATTGGTTTGATGCTTTGGAGTGTGAGGTTTTTTACCCAAAAGGGTTTTCCCCATGTATATTGGTGTTTCTTCTCTTTTGTTTTTTATTATTCTATTATTATTATTTCATTTTCTTAAAGTGTTAATTTGCATGTCGTTATGCTGCCCAAATTTACGTAGATTTACAAACTACATTATCTTTCCTTTAAGGGTTAATGTGATGGGAATTCAACTATGTTTATTTCCACTTCAATAGTATAGTAGCATGTGCTTTTATCAAGTATTTAAAAAATATTTTAAAAGAAACATAAGATAATAAAGGTGCATACTGGTTCTCAGAGGTCTCTTTGGGTTCATTTTTCCCTTTCACCAACCCACATTGTCTTCCTCTCTACATATTTTATAAATGACCAAAAATACACAAGAGCAACCATAAGATTATTAAAAGATGTAGATATAAACATTGAAGGGGTAAAATTTTGTATTAAATTAAAAAATTCATTGACATGTTAGAAGTATAATAGAATTTAAAAGTATTAGGTTATTTACCTTAAACATAAAAGCCATAGTAATAAATGGAATATAGGAACCTGGAATGTACACATACATATGATAAAGATTCTTCAATAAGATATAGTTATCAAAAATGTAATATTTAAAATGATTCCATCATGAATTATTCTATATTAGTGTTAGATTAATTCAAGAACAATTTTTTAAAATTATGGCCACCTTCTTGGGATAAATTATTTTACTAGTGATATCCTATTCTAGTTTTTGGCTAATGTGTGACCTAAATATAAACTATGTTGAGAAATTAAAATAAATGAGAGATATTATCTACTATAATATAATTTTATGAATAAATCCATTATTGGATTCATCCATGTACATCATCAAGAATTCACCAAGAAATTTATATTGGTTAAATATTTAATGAATGTTAAAACTAGACCTTTGATCTTCAAACATCAAATAAATCAATAGTATGTCACATTACACTAATTAAAAACCTAAGAAAGGAAACCACTCACTATTGTGAAAATCACAAACCTTAGAATTACTTCTTGCTAACATGAAGAATACTACACACTACCTCATTATTTAGTAGCCTATGATAAAAAGTGTGCAACTTGGAAGCTAACAACTACCACTAATCAACCAAAATCATTTTAGAATACAAGGTATTAAGAAATATCAAGAGCATAGTTTTAATTAGTTTAGAAATAATTAGAAAGGGTTAATATTAGATTCGCCCCTATACCTAAAAATCCAAATCTGCAAGGCATAAACTCAATAACAAATAGGTTAAAGGACCCATGATGTGGGTACCATCGGGCATTCTAGAGATGTGTGCAAGTGTTTTAATCTATCTAAAAGCAAGAAAAAATAAAAAACCAAGCTAAAATTAAAAACACAACCAACACTCATGATTAGGGCTATGATAGAAACTCAAACTTGTAAGAAAATACCTTCAAATGATGCCAAAAGTGATTTTGATGTCATGTTTTCCCCTTTGATTGGTTGATATGTGTGCTCCTTCAAGATTGTAGTAGCATAGCACTTGATTTTTGCTTTATTTTGGGTCTCAAGTGGTGATTTTGCAAGAGTTTGGCTATGGTGTGTGAGAGCTTAAGAGTGTGCAAGCTTGAATGTGGTGAAAATTAAAAAATGACTAAGTCATTTTGGTAGTCATTAGGATGGGAAATGAGTGAAGGGATAGGATTAAAAGGGGGAGATGAAATCAATGGTTGAGATGCCTTGAGGTATCTCAACTCATGTGAGGATGACAAATGTCATCGTAGGGAAAGGTGGGAAGGTGACATGATGGTGAGATGGAGCCCATGTGGAGGTACTTTCAAGTACCTTGGGAAGGGGAAAAGGGCTTACTTGTCCCATCCTCCCTGTAACAAAGATTTTAGCACCAGAATGTCTTTCTAGCACTTCTAGGGTTTTTCACCTAAAAGGAGAAAGGAGGGCCAAAATGCTTATGTTACATTCAAAGTCAATGCACTATGGATGAAATATGAATGAAATATACCTAGATGAAATGTTTTAATGCAAGAGACTAATAAGATTAATTGATTAATGAATGAAAACTAAGGAAACAAAGAATGTTTGAAAACACATTATGTAATACAAAAACACCTAGAAATGAATGCAAATTGCAACAAAACTTGATGAAACTGAAAGTGTGCACCTGGAATATGGATGGAGACTGGAAATGGATTTTGGAATGCTACTGATGCTAGTTTTCAGGCTTGTTGGGACTCATTTGCCATTCTGGGTGAATTGGTCCCAATTCTGTAAAACTATGTTGAAACCTGTTTCTGACAAAAGGGTATCTAAAAATGTAGAAAACTAAAAAATAACCTTGGAGTGGGACTCATTCACCACCCATGGTGAATGAGTCCACTTTTGAATTTCTAAATATTCAAAGGTGGAATATGGAGCTCTCGGTCTGCACTTTGATTCTCTATAGGTGTCTGGTTCCGGAACTCTAATTTATGAGCCTGAAAGTGAGTTTTAATGAAGAGAAGACCTAAACAAATTTGAAAATTGATTCTTAATGATTTACAAGCTTCCAAAATGTCTAAATCTACAAACACACAAGACAAGAGAGAGAAATGGTGAATGTTAGGGCATGGGGGTTTGCCTTGGTCAAACCCCTTTTAGGTAATTAAACCAAAATGATGAAAGAATGTAATGAAACATGAAATAATGGAGTTGATTACCTTTCCATCATGTTTTATCTTGAAATTCTGTAGTAAAACATGAAGGATCTGCCCTTGATCGTCTGAAAATTGATACCTTGGTGACTTGAAATGATGAAACCCTAAGTTGCTTGACTTGAGATGGAAGAATGATAAATGGTTAATGAAGAATGAATGTGATTTAGGGTTTAGAGAGGTGATTTTATAGGAAATTTATAAAAGAGAGATTTGAATGCAACATATGATCCAAATACTATCAATAATGTGAATTGTTGCAAAATTGTGCGAATAAGGTGTGAGTGTTGTGAAAAGGTATGCAAATATAGAGTAGAGCATAGACTTGTAATCTAAGATGATCAGAGTGTGTTATGAGCTTCAAAGGAACTGAATCCAATATATGATTAGATGCACTTTCATCAATTCAAATTTTGGCTGTGAAGTCACTTCTTTGTATCTTTTCTTTTCTCTGTGAACAGTAAGTTCACTTGGATAGTGAGTCCTCCTGACAGTGAGCCTTTTTGTAATATCTTATAACTGGTTATAACATATTGTGAGCTAATCCTCATTGTGGTTTTTCCATGTAAAAATCTTGGTGTTCATGTGTTGTGTATGTTATGGATTTTTTATGATTTCATTCCTTATAATTGTTAAGCATGCTTTGAAAATTGGATGGTCAATAACTGGATGGTTTAATAGAATACTAATTTACCTCCCCTCTCAATATTCTAGGTGTTCACCAATTGGTATCAAAGCTTGGTTCCTTGGAAGAAGCTTGACCACTTTGGGAAGATCTTGGAGTTTGAACACATGGCTCTGAAAGTGATTTTTGATATTGGATACACAGGAGAAGACTACATGTTTGACAAAGATGGATAACTCAAAGTTTCTCTTGAAGACCTAGACAAAATTGAAGTAAAAAATAGAGATCTGAAGGGAAATATTAAAGAAGCAAATGACTGCATCAAAAAGTTGAGAGAGCAAATCAAGAAATCAAGAGAAATACATAAAGAGGTCAATGAACAATTGAAACAAGCAAATGAGAGAATCATCATACTAAAAGTGCAAGTGGAAGAAAAAAGGAGAATTCAAGAATGTCTAAATGCAATGGTTAAAAGCAAGACTGATGAATGCACAAGGCTTGAACAAGAAGTGGTAAATCTGAGATCAAATCTAGAAAAAGAAAAAATTCATGACAACAAATTCAAGAAAAATTCTACAATGCTTGATGAGTTAATCGCAGTTTATAAAGCATCCAAAGACAGAGGTGGTTTAGGACTTGCAAAAGGAGAAAGGTCAAAATCAAATCAGATACCGAATGTAGAGAAAACTGAAGATAAGAACAACAGTGGCAAGTTTTGGAATCAAAGAAACAATGCTAGAAGACCCCCATTAGACAACCAAATGCTCAAAGGTACTCATCTTTTAATGGCATATGTTATTTTTGCAATAAATTTGGACATAGAGCAAAGGAATGTAGAAGCAAAATGAATCTGAATGTTCCATCCTTTACTAGTCAATGCTTTACATGCAAGAGATTTCAGCATAAAACAAATGAATGCAGAAGTCAAATGATGAATGCATACAATAGTAGTAGAATGATTCAATATTTCAATGGTAACTGTTATACATGTTATGGATTTGGACACAAGGCTAACCAATGTAGAATCAAAATGAATGAAAGGAATAATTCTTAGAGAAATATCATATGCAACACTTACAATAGACCTGGACATATTGCTAGATTTTGTAGAAGCAAAAACTCAAGGAAGGGTAATCCGACAAAGAGAAATGAACTAGTTAAAAAGATTAATCTGACTGAAGTAAAGAGGGAAATGGAAAAGATTTGGAGAAATAAATAACCTCAGAACAAGGAAGAATCAAACACTACAAATGAATCTATACCACCCTTTGGTGCAGACAATTCCTCCAAAAATTGAACCTAGGCACTGGCTTAGGGGGGGCAATGACAAAAAATCACATAATCTCCCTATTGGTATAAAGTGTCATGGATTGTCACACAGATATGAGATGGAGATGGAAAAAATAGATCTTTTGAAGAAGACTTTGGAAGAAAATATGCAAATGCGAAGATATGTGAAGCAATTTAAGGTTTGTTGTTACACAGAGAAGGTTTTACTAGCTTTATTGTTTGATGAATTAAATGAGAATTTAAGACAAAATTTGTTAGAGTTTCCAATAAACTCCATAAAACCAAGATCACCTGCAAAACTTGGATTAGCCTTCTACAAGGAGAAAAACCAAAGATGCAAGAGCAATTTGCATAAAGATGTGCAAATAATATTATTGGGAATAAATAATTACATGATATAACTTGCTTTTATAGAGAAAAATGAAAAACCCTAAAAGGAAAACCTAATTAGGACCTAAGTAAACTTAATATAGTGTAATTAAATATTTAATTATACCAACACCCCCCCCTAAGTGCAACTTAGGGAGAATAAGAAACATACAAATAATGCAAGGGTGGGTCCATGAAAGCATGAATGGGTCTCGACTACAAGGCCATGTTAGGTACTCATGTACATATGCAAAAATGGGGAAAAAAGAGAAAACCTAGTGGGACAAAACTCCTCCCCAAAAGATACAATAATGACAAGAGAGACCATTCAACCCCCCCATAATGAGATAACCTATTGTAAAGAAGCATTGGAAGCACACTCATGGAGTAACAATGGAATCCTTAATTTGGAAAGCAAGGAAAGATAATTTTGTTTACTAGAAACCATATGAGATTCATTGAATGACTCAAGTCGGAATCATGATAAAGCAACAACAGACCCGATGCCAAGGAACACTGGAAACCCCGCAAACTGGCACAACCCTAGAATCTATGAAGCAATAGTCGATTAAAAAATGATCATGAAAAAGAAATAGAGAATGCATCCAAGTGATGAAAGATGGAGGAATCCATAAGTCCCCCCAAGTACACCATCCATCACATAGATACATAAGAGATTCCCCACATAAGAGGGAAAGATATGATGAAAGAATATGGAAGTTATGTGTATCTTGATGCCGATGTCGAACTGTGACTAAAACTGATCCATATGAGCAAGTACCATGAAGATTCTGGAACATTAACCATAAAATGAATGGCCCTCAAACTGAGATGTGACTCGATGAGAATTTTATGTGATTCAGGATCATTAACCATAGGCTCTCAATTTGAGACATGAACTGATGCGAACCAAAATGTGTCAAGTTATGAGCAAGATTGTGGCCAAAAGAAACTACAAAATCCAGATACAACTCATGTGAGTTGTCATCAATATGAAGATGGGATCAAAGTGCATGCCATACAACTACACTCTAATCTAATTATTATGTAAGCAACCCCTTGATGGAACTTTATTGAAGTTCATTTATTACAATACTCCAAGATTGTAAAAGGAGAACATGCAAAACATGCAAAAAGGAAAGATTGCATGCAAGAATTAATGTTCACATCTACCTCCATGAAAAAAATTGACCTTCTGCGTAGAGAATGTAATCAACTTTCCGATGATATAATTTTTTTGAAAAATGGACATTGTATGCTCAAGTTATGAAATTTTTGAAAAAAGGGTAAATTTTGCTAGCCAACAATACAGATACAACCCTTCTGATTTGATTTATGAAAAATTTACTTGCTGCATGCAAAAGCTAATGGATACCTAGATAATATTTTGATGCTGGCAACAACACCTAGAAAGTGTTTTTGAATCCAAAAAGATAACATGGGATTTAGTAAAAATAAAAAACTTCACTTGCAAGAAAAATAGCCATGATTTTGACAGTCATTTCTACGAGTTCTGCCCACTATCTACAAAATCTAACAGATACCTAGATGGTATTTCATGATTTTAAACAAAACCCAATAATTATTTTTCTCAAAAATACACAAAAAAATAGATATTGGTCGCTTTTATCCAAAAATGCACCAAATTGCTCAAGGTTGATCCCTTGAGAATCCCCAAAGAACTCTTTGATTGAATTTATCTCAGATTTGAGAAGGGGTTTGTAAATCAGTGCTCTGATACCATGTTAGAGTTTCCAATAAACTCCATAAAACCAAGATCACCTGCAAAACCTGGATTAGCCTTTTGCAAGGAGAAAAAACAAAGATGCAAGATATAATTTGCATAAAGATGTGCAAATAATATTATTGGGAATAAATAATTACATGAGTTAACTTGCTTTTATAGAGCAAGATGAAAAACCCTAAAAGGAAAACCTAATTAGGACATGAGTAAACTTAATAAAGTTTAATTAAATATTTAATTACACCAACAAAATTGAAGAGATTATATACCTACCCTTGGTCGATTTCATTCACCTTTATGCATTTGGAGCAAGTAGTGCAAATTGAAGCGAGTTCAAGAGTTTGAAGGCGATTTGAGAAGCAGAGTATCTGAACCCTAATTATGGTTGAGCAAGAAAAAGGTATTTACCATTGTCCAAAGCTAAATTAGATTTTTTTTTTGAAGCATTTGAATTTAGTAGAGATGGCAACACCTATAGTGGTAAATGTGAGTGAGAAACCCCAACCAAAATTCAAGAAATATCCCATGAAATTATTTGAGAATGACCCACTTGGTGCATTTTCAAGTGTTCCATATAGGGTTTTTCCTATTGAGGATGTTAGGGCATACATATATGGGAAGATGGAAGAATACAACCATACAAAATTGATAGACTTGTGGATTGGCCAACTATCTGGAGATAATTTCGCATCAAACATGAGTATGAAAACCTAATGAAGAAGAAATTGGATGTCTAGTAGATGTTTCCATGCTTCATCTATGATGATGATCTTAAGTATGTGAGAATAGAATTAAGCAAAGTGCATGATAAATTATTATGGACTGACATTCCTTGATTGATAACTAAGGAGGTCATAAAGAAGATTGTTGGACTTTGTGACACCAGACCTGTACCTGTGTTGAAATCTATAAAGAACAAGGATGCAATGGAATTGACAAGAGCCACATTTGATCAAAGGGCTCTCACTGTGAATTCCATACAAAATCCTATGGTAAGATATGCAACTATGGTCATCAGATACAAAATATACTACAAAAATAAAGAGAATTCTATGTCTACCACAACAATTCATGTAGCTATGGTGGAAAAGGGAAAGAACTATGATTTGTGTGAGTTGCTCTGACAATTTTTTTAACAATCTAAAGCAAACTAAAGATAAGAAATATCCTTTTAGGTTTGGTTCGTTGGTAGTTTGTTTGCTATTCTACTATTCTATTTTTTTAAGGAGCTTCCAGGAAGAAGCAATATTACATGGAGTAGAAACAAGCCTATATCGCATCAAATATTTGAACATCTATGCAACATTGGTTATATGAAAGCTCAAAGATGAGGCACTTGCTACTTTATTTGTAGTATTTCATAAGAGAATGCATGAACAAGAAAGGATATCTAAGTCTATAGTGGAAAAATACCAAGATGATATCACATTTTTGGTCAAAACTAATGAATGCATCATTGAAGTTGTGGAACCTAGAACTGTCTGGATTCAACCACTTGGATATGAGATCACAAAAAATGAAGCAGATGGCTATGTGGGTGTCCTATTGAATAGTCCCAAGGACCCTACACAAGAAAGGCATACAACATATGAGGAGAAATTTGCGAAAGTACACATGGAACTAAAAAATCCTGAAATAGAGAAAAGGGCGACAAAAGTGGTACATGATTATTTCAAGGACAAAGGACTCACAGATGAAGAAATACAAAAATTGAAAGCAATTGCAAAGGGAGAAGCAAGCACAACAAGTGGGACCACCGAACCTAGAAGATCAGGAAGAACTGCTTCCACTATTCCCTCTAGTATTCAACAACCCTCTGGATCAGTTTCTACCTCTAGCAAAACAAAGAGAACGAAGACCAATGCTTCGGTAATAGAAGAACTTCAAGAGGAAGAGGCCACAAGGCTTGGAAAGAGAAAGAAAACTACTCCAACAACCTCCACTACTGCTACATCAAAAAGAATAAAAGAAAAGGCTAGGAGAGAAAAGGACTTGAGTGTACAGTCTGAGGAAGAAGAGGAAGAGGAAGAAGATTCTCCGGTGATCCTAAAAAGAGGTGACATTGTTTCAAAGAGACAAAGAATGGATATTTCTGATAGTTTTGATGAAGAAGTTGAGAAGGAAAAGGAAGCCTTTCAGATACATGTACATAATCAAGTAAAGGCAAGGAAGAAAAAGAAATCTAACACATCATAACCAGAGAAGAAAAATAAGACATCTACAGAAAGACCGCTCAGTCCAATGAAGTTGGACTCATTATTCAAAGGTATGTTGAATCATGAGATGTTGGAAGAAACTACCACATTATATGAAAAAGAAAATGAGGAGAATAGAGCCATAATAATAGAAGCAATTATCAAATTCATTATCACAATGGAGGTAGATATAGAGAACATTAGGAAGAAAGTTCTTGATGTTGTGTGGCAACTCTTGTTGGAAAGAAGAAAAGAAGCTAAAGAAAGGGAAGAGAAGCTCAGATCAGATGTTGTGGAGAAAATTAGATTTTCTCCATTTGAAGTTGATAAGGCCACACTAGGCCTTTTACCTGATTTTGGCTTCTAGCTAAAATTAGGTAACTTATTGTTTATTATTTTGTGTTTTCATTTAAACATTAAAAGATACATCATGTTTTGCTAAGTTCATTAATGTGCATAAAGGAGATTGTCAAAACAAATTGCATTTATTCTAGTTTTGCAATTACATACAAATAAGAAAGATAACCAACATGTATTGCAAATGTAATCTTTATTGATAATCATGAGCGTATAATGTCCCTCACAAGCCAAGGGACTAGCTATTCTAATGCTTATAAAGAAAAGACTATACGCCTATAAATAATAGAAAATAAATTGCACATAAAATGAAACGGGACCCGTCATTGCCTAGTGGAATGAAAAATATTGTTGGCTTGGTTCCGCATCATCTCGGCCCTTCCCGCTGCCCTGCTTCCATTTGACGCCCTCCTCGCTACTCCTAGGTTTCCTGCATCTGAAAAAATAGTGTTGTTAGAGCAATGAAAGGTCCTTGATCAAAATATATGCAAAACATCCATAAATGTGTAATATGATGTCCATAAACATTAAAATAGCAACATACCATAAGTGTCCATGAAAACAAGAAAGGAGTAATCAAACACACCTATGATATGCTTTGTTTATCTAACTGGTTTGTTCCTTGTGCAAATTTAGGACAAGTCTTTATTACTGTTTTGATTTAGCTGATTACAACATGTGGGGTGAAATGTGGCTCTCATGAGGGTAGAGCCCAACATGCTACCCTTTGATGTTTTAAAAGGGATAGGAAATTGAGCAACTTGATCAAATCAATGATAAACATATTCTTGATGCATTAAATCAATATGGAATCACACCAGTTGATCAACTTTCATTATCAAATTCAAAAGATGCAACACATAATGTGAGTTGTCAAGAAATTCATGCTTCATCTTTTCACAATGAATCAATCAATATGTTGCCATCATGTCAAAAGGAAGGTATACTTTGTTTCATATTTCTTTCAATCTTCTTAAGTGGGTCCAAGATCCATTTTATTAAAGAAGTAAATTATTTCAGTGATGCATCAAGTTCAATTATAGATGCATCAAGCTCAATTATGCATCTATTAAAATAATGAAGGAGATATCAAACCATGCCTGAAATCATCATGAGTCATATGGGGCAGCAAGAAGGAACAAAGATAATCATGCATTGTTGCATGAGATACACTGTCCAATTCATCTCACTTCAACCCTATTGGACAATCACACATCACTTAGGATGGTGAGCTTTTAGGTCACCACCATATGACATATGTATGCCCAAGCAAAGAGGATTAAAAAGCAAAAGGAATGGTAGTGAAAGTAATCGAGCACCATTGCCAAATCATGAAACACGTAGATGAAACTCATTTCTTTGAAGCCAAGGTCATGATGGTAGTGTTAATACTTTAATATTATTGTACATCGGGTTATGAATAGTCAGCTTGTGGATATCTTAACTCTCTATTAAGTTATATTATCATTAGTATATTGTTATTTAGTTGTTTAGGTCGGCCTAAGTCTTATATAGGTGTGTCTAAGTCGGCCTAGGTGATATCCTTGGTATAAATAGGTATATATAGGAGGTTGTGAGTCTTATTTCATCATCAAGTGTGAAGTGTGTTCTCATTAGAGATATTTGGAGGCTCTGTCTCTGCTGGCTTGTCATTCTTAGTTATTATCAAGTATTTCCAAAAGATATTTCATATCATATTCTTTCTATTGTGCAAGTTATTTCATGTACACCATTAAAGAAAAGTTTCCAACTTGGATTAGCATTGAGGACAATGCTTCTTTGAAGAAGGGGGCATGCTACACCCTTAATATTAGTGTACATCGAGTTATGAATAGTCGGATTGTGGCTATCTTAACTCTCTATTAAGTCATATTATCATTAGTATATTGTTATTTAGTTGTTTAGGTCGGCCTAAGTCTTATATAGGTGTGTCTAAGTCGGCCTAGGTGATATCCTTGGCATAAATAGGCATATATAGGAGGTTGTGAGTCTTATTTCATCATCAAGTTGTGAAGTGTGTTCTCATTAGAGATATTTGGAGGTTTGCCCCCTCGAAGTGGCTTGTTATTCCTCGCTATTATCAAGTATTTGCAACATATTTCATATCATATTCTTCTATTGTGCAAGTTATTTCATAACGTAGTGAGTATAAAAAGAGTTGGAAAGGGGCAGTTCTAAGGGAACAATGCATGCTACATCTCATGCTATAGGACAACAACAATGAATGTATGCTACAGGGTAGCAAAGGTTCTAAAGTCATAATACAATACCCCTACAGTGCACACCTTGTGTCAAAATAATCAATGCACAATGCCTCATAATGATGGAACAACCACAATGATCTAATAAATGAGGGGCATGAGCATTAAGGTCACTTAACAATATCACTCAAAGCAAACAACATGGGTAAAATTGCAATGAAGAAGTCACATGATAGAAATTCAAGATAAGGTAGGTGCATTCAATATGTTTTGTACCTGTGAGTACAATATGTGCCTTTACATTAAAAGACAATGACTTCAATACATGGGAAAATCATTGAACGCATAAGAATAGTTCATTGAATACTCGAACTATAATGAAGTGAACATGCAACAAGATGTGTTCCTGTATTCTTGGAATATCAATCAGTTGAAAACATTGTCACCATAACAGTCCATGCAAATATGAGATTACATTCAAATGGGACAACCATCTACAATAGCTTACAATCACATAACATGTCAGTCTTAAGAGTTTTGCATTTGTTGAAAACAATGAAGACATGAAGCTTCAAGGAGGAAGACAATGGTTGTGTTTAGAATGAAGACCCCAACCTTTGATCTTGGTCATTGCAATAGAGGCTGATTGTCAATAACTTAGGACAGTCTTCATACATTATTTCACCATGAATGGGCTGATCTGAAGACAACATAAACTCAACTTATGTATGAGAAATGACTAAGTGACACAAGGATGAACAATGCATATGAGATTTCCAGTGAAAACCACTATCAAAGAGTGACAGATAGAACTCATTACAGGGGACTCAAAGACTCAAAGTACCATATAAGGGTTTCAAATCTTGCTAAAGGTCAATACAAGCAGTTTGAAGACTCCAAGTCTCCAATTATGGTGAGAAATATCAGATATATGTAAAGGTACAACAAGTCTCCATGAACTCAAAGAACTATACATTGCTCACATTGAACAAATCAATGATCATTCACTCAATAGAGGCACAAGTATAGCCATTTGATGCTTCAGGACAACAAGGTTCAAAAGACAATGTATTTCAAACAACTATGAGCAAAATGGTAGAAATAACATGCATTGGAAGTGCAATGGAGGAAATAGTCAAAATAGCCACCATATACATTAGGATACCATGCATGAAAAGAAATCAAACGGTGAGAGATGAGGTACAAACATGCATTTTGTTTTACATCTGAGATAAATACCATTCTTTTAATGTTTGTTGCTTTCCAAATGGTCAGATAGGTTGTTGCCCTTTAGTAGGTCTAATTGATTTCATTTAAGGACCAAGCCAACATGTTAAAAAAGAATAAATAAGTGGGAAACCATTTATATTTAAACACGGTCATGTATGAAATGCAAGCATGAGGATGAAAGAAAAACCACTCAAACATGATGATCATTTAAAGTAATAACAAGAATGCATAGAATCAAAGAATGAAGCCTTCATAATTCTAAGGAATTTACAGAATGGGAAAGAGATGAGTTTCTAGGAGGTATATCTATACCATGCATGGCATTAAATCATGTAGCAAAACATTTTTTTCATGGACTTTTTTTTAAATACAGTGAATACCAAAAATCTAAAATGGCATCTGTGTTTTGGAGGTCGTGGTTGGAAGAAATCATTTTCTTCATGAAGTAAAGAGACCCACTTTGGGTTTTGTTTTCTTAATGAAAATACGTAAAATAGTGGAGTATTTTCCGTTATGGATTGCTCATACTTTCATTCCTTATAATTGTTAAGTACGCTTTGAAAATTGGATGGTCAATAATTGAATGGTTTAATAGAATACTAATTCATCCCCTACCCCCTCTCAATATTTCGAGTGATCAACAATATATCACTATGAATAACCTCCAAAATTTGTTTATCCCTAGTATTACTATTTTAAAAAAAAATTATATCTTTTTTTTAGACTACAAGAGTTGGGTAGTGTTGCAAGTATGAGCAGTCAATGTTGTCATTGATGTCAACAAACCTATGTTTCTCTATCATTGGAGTCTATTTTTGGGATAGATTGTTGTAAGGGTGTGAGTAGTTGATGTTATACATGCTTTGATTAGTTGCATTATGTTGTCATTGGTAAAGCTACTAGTGTCAACCTCTAGTGTTGTTGTGATAAGCTTTTGTGATCTATGGTTGAGATACTATATTGTAGTTGGTTCACGTGTATTGAGGAAGTGCTGAAGATGAGGAAAATGTTTTTCTAGTGCTTGGTTTCCAAGTGCTTTTAAGAGAATTTGATAAAAGGAAGAAACAATGTGTTGTAGTGGTATTCTAGGTTGCAGGGTCATGTTTTGGTTTTGCTCCACATTTCTTCTAGGTTGAAGATCTGCTCATGCATTTTGGATATGTTGATCAAAGATGTTCCAAGGTGTTGAATCCATAATTTGGTGTGCTAGATCACTGTATAGAAGAAGTTGTGTTCACTAGAGTGTGAGCTTTGTATTGCAAAACTGATTGGGAGAAATATTTATGCTTTGTGTTTCTCCGCAATTATATTTTAGGTCTTGTGGATCTAAAGGAGTGTTGATAGCATTGGTATCTTTCTTTAGTTGAAGTGGTTCAAGGTTTGGTCCTTCAGAAGTCAGTTTCTTAGGTTACAGTGTATGGTAGGGTAGTCTAGATGTACTAGTTGTGTACATTCTTCAAGTGAAAGTTGTTGCGAACGAGTTTGTTGGATTTCATGTTGTTTGTGGAATATTCTAGAGTGTGTTTAGGTGGCATTTTTTATCCGTGAGTTGTTGTTGGATTAAAGGAATTGTGTACTTAAAAGTTTAATGGTGTTTACATAGGTATCGATCAACCTTGGTGTTTACACTACTTGTGAAGGTGCTTAGTTGTTTGTGGAAGTGTGGTGTGGCGTGTAAGGATGGATTTAAGTCCTAACTAAGGAATTTTTTGGTTCACCTTCATTCCTTTCCACCATGGGAATGTTTTGGTGACAACTTAATTTGAATTTGCACGATTGAGGTGCATAATCGACCTTGGAGAAAATTTTCAACGTTGAAGATGGTATAAATAAGAGTTGAGTTGTTGAGGTCTTGTGTGGTAGTAGAGATAGACAAGTATGATGTGAATTGCAAATTTATAGAGTGCGAACTCAAGAAGTGCAACACAAGCTTTCATGTGTTAGATTACTAGATGCAGTGAGCAAAAGGTGTCTACAATTCTTCAATTAGGTTGCAAAGGTGTTGACAAAATTGTGGTGTATTCTTTGTTGCATTGAGATATTTTTCTCTATGTAACATTTCTTCTCTATCTTTTTTTTTATTCTAGTAGTAAGCCTTTCTTTTTTCTGGGCAATGAGCCATCCGACAGTGAGCCCTTGTAATTGGTGTTGTTATTACTTATAATGCGAGCTAATCCTCATTGTGGTTTTCCCATGTTGGGTTTTCCACATGAATCTAGTGTTCTCTTGTGTATAGTGTTGTGTTTTAGTTTATGTTATTTTCTTTTCATGATATCATAACAGATTCAAGAGTTTATTAAATGAATGTGGATCTAAATATGTATAAGCGTTTTGAAGTTTCAGGGGACAACTAATTCACCCCACCTCTTAGTTGTCTTGTGCATTCAACAATTAGCATCAGAGAAAGGTTCATTGGAAGAAAGCTTAACTGCTTGAGGTGTATCCCAGATGGCGTAGAAGAAGGAGATCCCCAAGTTTGATGGCACAGACTATGCATTATAGAAGACAAGGATGGGAGATTATCTAGTTTATCTTGGATTTGACAATTGGAAGGTAGTATAGAATGATTATAATATGCCTAAAAATGGTCCAAGAACTAAAGCTGAAATCAAGGCCTATGAATGCAATGGTAAAGCAAGGTATGCTCTCTTGTGTAGTTTTAGAAATCTGAATTAGTGAAAGTTATGGATCTAAAAACTGTTAAAGAAATCTAGAAAAAGTTGGAAAGTATTTATGAAGAAGATGATAAGGTCAAACAAGCTAAGATGCAAAATTTGAAGATAACATTTGAGAACCTGTGGATTTCTGAAGATGAAAATATTACAAGCTACATGCAGAGGGTAGATGAGTGGTTAGTTCCAGAAGAGGTCTTGGTGGAAAAGTCAAAGAATCAAAAGTGGTAAAGAAAATTCTTAGAACTCTTCCCAAAGCTTATAGTCATAAAATTTTTGTTATTGAGGAATTTGAAAATCTAGATTTGTATACTATAGATCAGTTGTATGGCTCCCTAACTACATTTGAAATGAGAGAATTTGGTGCAAATAATGGTGCAAAAGTTGAGATTGCTTTTAAGGCTGGAAAATTACAGAAGATTGAAGAATTAGGTCAAGAGGATCTTGATGATGTGGAAGCTAACTTTGTGAGAAGGATGAAAAAGGGTACTGGTCAGTACAAAGGTAAGTTACCATTCAAAATTTTCAGTTGTTGAAAGATAGATTACTATGCTCCAATATGTCCAAATAGGGTTTTGAATGATAAAAACAAGGAGAACATAGGTAAGATGATTAATAAAAAATATTATGTTAGAGAATATGCATGTATTTTTGATGATGGATCTGATTATGGAGATGAAGATGATGGTGAATGGTTATTTATGGCTTTGAAAGATGAAACCATTTTTGCTAACTTAAAAAGTTGTGTGAAGGAAAGCCCTCCAGAGATAAGGGACAAGGCTGAAGGTACTTTGGTGTTTGCTTTTCATGCTAGACATGATAAGAACTATTGGATCATTGACAGTGGATGCTCGAACCATATGACCGGTGACCAGAGTAAGTTTGTTATACTTGAAATATATGATGGAGGACTTGTTAGATTTGGTGACGATTCAGGTCCTAAGATATGTGGAATAGGTTCAATCAGTTTTGATGGAAAGCATTATACTAATGATGTTTATTGTGTTAAAGGTTTAAGGCATAACCTCTTAAGTGTTGGAAAAATGTGTAACAAAGGATACAATCTTATGTTTTAGCATGATGGATGTGAGATCAAAAAAGGGTCTGGAAATGTGATTGCTATTGGAAGAAGGATAGATGAAAATGTTTATCAACTCAAGGATGTTGATGGTCATTGCTCTATGACTCAAATTAATGAAAATTGGCTATGGCATAGGAGGATGTGTCACATTAATTTTGATAATCTAGTAAGAATAAGTTTAGTTCAAGCTACAAGAGATCTACCAAAGATTACAAAGCCTATTAATGTTGTCTGCAAGGATTGTTAGATTGGAAAGAAAACAAAAAAAAGTTTCAAATGAAAAGAATAATCTACTACTGGATTGTTAGAGTTGGTGCATACAAATATTTGTGGTCCTACAAGAGTAAGAAGTCTTCAAAGTGATAGGTATTTCATGCTATTGATTGATGAGTATTCTAGAATGACATGGGTTACCTTTCTCAAAGAAAATTTTGAAGCCCTAGATAAGTTTAAAGCATTTAAAGTTATGGTTGAGAATGAAATGGATATGAAAATCAAGTGTTCGAGGTCTGACAAAGGTGGAGAGTTCACCTCCAATGAATTTAATATATTTTGTGAGAATCATGACATAAAGAAGCACTTTTCTGTCCTAGAACTCCTCAGCAAAATGGAGTGGTTGAAAGGAAAAATAGGATTTTTCACAAAGCTACAAGGACTATGATGAAAGAAGAAAAAACTATTGGAAGTCTACTAGAGAGAAGCTATTCATATTGTTGTTTACATACTTAATAGAGTTCAAGAAAAAGAAAACAACACAAAGACTCCCTATGAGCTATAGTATGGAAGGATTCCTACGGTCAAGTACTTTAGGGTGTTTGGAAGCAAATGTTACATTATAAAAAATAAAGAAAACTTGGGAAAGTTTGATACAAGTTTTGATGAAGGTATCTTCCTTGGATACTCTACTAGAAGCAAAGCCTATAAATGTTACAACAAGATATTGAGAGATATTGTTGAGAGTGCAAGTGTCAAAGTTGATGAAGATTTTTAGAATTCAATGGTGATAGATGGATATGAATTAGATGAGACTACTTGCAAAGAAGAGGAAAAAGCTAAGGAAAAATAAGTACAGATTGAAGAGGAAGAAGCTCTAGAAATGACATTTAAAACCCCTAAGTATGTGCAAAAGAATCATTTTGAAGAACAAATCATTGGAGACAAAAGAAAAGGTGTATTGACAAGAAAGAAAGCTACTGGAGAAGAGGTAAATATGTGTTTACTTTATGAAATTGAACCTAAAACAATAATTGAGGCATGCAAAGATGAACATTGGATAAAGGCTATAGAAGAAGAACTATTGCAGAATGAGAAGAATCAAACTTGGAAACTTGTCCCAAGACCTACAAACAAAAATATAATTGGAACTAAATGGGTGTTTAGAAACAAACTAAATGAGAATGGAGAAGTGGTAAGAAACAAGGAAATAATTGTGTGTAAAGGCTACTTACAAGTTGAAGGAATACATTTTGAGGAGACATTTTCTCTGAAGGAAAGAATGGAGGCTATCATGATGTTTTTGGATTTTGCAGCACATAAGGATTTCAAAGTTTATCAAATGGATGTGAAGTCTGCTTTCTTGAATGGAGAATTGGAAGAAGAGGTATACATGAAACAACCAAAAGGATTTTAGTTATCAAATAAATCAGATATGGTCTACAAATTAAAGAAGGCATTATATGTACTAAAGAAAGCTCCCAGAGCTTGGTATGCAAGGTTGGATAGGTATTTGATACAACAAGGATTCAATAAAGGTACCACATATAGTAATCTTTACTTTAAAGTTGAAAAAGATCAAATTTTGATTGTCGTTGTATATGTTGATGACATAATTTTTGGAGGCAATAAAGCTATGTGTAAGAAGTTTGCAAAAGAAATGCATAAATAATTTGAAATTTCTATGTTTGGAGAGATGAATTTCTTCCTTGGGCTACAAATCAATCAAACAAATAAATATTTTTATTTCACAATCAAAGTATGTCAAAGGAATGTTGAAGAAGTTTGGAATGGGAGATTCTAAACTGGTATGTACTCCTATGGTTACTGGTTGCAAGCTGAGCAAGAATGATGAATCTCCTAAGGTTGATCAGAGCAAGTATAGATCAATGATTGGTGGACTGATATATCTAACTGCTACTAGACCGGATATCATGCATACAGTTTATCTTGTGGCTAGATTTTAAGAAGATCCGAGAGAATTACATGTTGCAATTGTCAAAAAGATATTCAAATACTTGAAGGGCACTTCAAATCATGGATTACGTTATCCAAAGGATATTGGTTTCACTTTGAGTGCTTACACAGATGCAGATTGGGCAGGTTGTGTGGATGACATGAAAAGTACAAGTGGTGGTGCATTATTACTTGGATGTAGATTGGTATCATGGCTAAGAAAGAAACAAGATTTAGTTTCTTTATCTACTATAGATACAGAGTACATTGCAACAACATCTTGTTGCACACAGGTGTTATGGATGAGGTAAACATTGAAGGATATTAGAGTGGTGTATGATGAACTAATTTCTATCTTATGTGACAATAAAAGTGCAATCAATATTTCAAAGAGCCTGGTAATGCATTCAAGGACAAAGCATATCTCAATTTGGTATCCCTTTCGAAGAGAAAAGGTTGTGGAAAATGAAGTAAAGCTTGAATATGTGCCTACAAATGATCAAATTGCTGATATATTCACTAAAGCTCTTCCTAAGGATACTTTTAAGTATCTCTGGGAGAAGTTGGGGGTTATTGCCCCTCCTTTGAACTAGATGCACAAGGAGATGCATCAGTCTAATGGATCTCAAGATTCATTCTTTGTTTTGGACTGATATTGGTGGCTACCTCTCAGGGCGAGTAGGTAGTAGCATTTCCAATTGTTGCTATCAGAAAGGTATGTGTTGTCATTGTGCAATGGTAGCTGATTTGGTGCAGTTTTGTGTGTGCTCCTAAGGGGGAGTATACATAGAAGTAAAGGAAATACTATTGCAGAACAGTTGTGAGAAGGTTGATTGATGTCAAAGGGGGAGATCCAATTTTGTTGTCCTTTTCCATTGATGTCAAAGGGGGAGAGAGTCATGTGAAAAAGATAAGTTATTCAAGGAGAGTAAATAATAAGCTAATTGAGAAAGGGTTAGAAGTAATGTGAAGAGTTATTGATATTCAAAGTTGTCTTTGATGGTTTTTCACATCATGTGTTGCCATCGATGACAAAGGGGGAGATTGTTGCAAGTATGAGCAGTTAGTTAGCCATTCATGTCAACAAGTCTGTGTTGTCATTGGTGTCTATTGTTGGGATATATTGTTGTACAAGTGTTATCAGTTGATGTTATCCATGGTTTGATTAGTTGCATTATGTTGTCATTAGTAAAGCTACTAGGGTCAAGCTCTAGTGTTGTTGTGATAAGATTTTGTGATCTATGGTTGAGTTGCTATATTATAGTTTGTTCAGTTGTGTTAAGGAAGTGTTGAATATGATGAGAATGTTTTTTTGGAGTTTGGATTCTAAGTGCTTTCGAGAAAATTTGATAAAAAGAAGAAACAATGTGTCGCAATGGTATTTTAGGTTGCAGGTTCACCTTCTAGTTTTGCTCCATATTTCTTCTAGGTTGAAGATCTACTCGTGCATTTCATATATGTTGATCAACGATGTTCTAAGGTGTTTTATCTAGAATTTGGTGTGCTAGATCATTTTAAAAAAGAATTTGTGTTCATCAGAGTGTGAGTTGTGTATTACAGAGGTGTCTAGGAGAAATTTTTATGCTTCGTGTTTCTCTGCAATTATGTTTCAAGTCTTGTAGATTTGAAGGAGTGATGATAGTATTAGTATCTTTCTTTAGTTGAAGTGGTTCGAGGTTTGGTCCTTCGAAAGTTAGTTTCTTGAGTTACAATGTATGACAGAGTAGTCTGGATGTACAAGGTGTGTACATTCTTCAGGTGAAAGTTGTTGTGAAGGAGTTTGTTGGATTTTAGGGTGTTTGTGGAATATTCCAAAATGTGTTTAGGTGAAATTTGTTGTTTGTGAGTTGTTGTTGGATTAAAGGAAGCATGTACTTAAATTTTTAATGGTGTTTACACAAGTATCAACTAACCTTGGTGTTTACATAGGTAGCAACTGACCTTGGTGTTTACACTACTTGCGAAGGTGCTTATTTGTTTGTGGAAGCATGGTGTGGCATGTAAGGATGGATTTAGGTCCTAGCTAAGGAATTTTGTGGTCCACCTTCATTCCTTTCCACCAAAAAAATGTTTCGGTGCCGATTTAATTCAAATTTGCATGGTTGAGGTGCATAACTGACCTTGGAGAAATTTTTCAAGGTTGAATATGGTATAAATAAGAGTTGAGTTGTTAAGGGATTGTGTGGTAGTAGAGATATACAAATATGATGCAAATTGCAGAGTTATAGAGTGCAATTTCAAGAAATGAAACATGATTTTTCATGTGTTAGATTACTGGATGCAAGGAGCAGAAGGTGTCTACAATTCTTCAATCAAGATGCAAAGGTGTTGATGACATTGTGGTGGATTCTCTATTGCACTGAGATAGTTTTCTCTATGTAAAATTTCTTCTCTATCTTCTTTTCTATTTTGGCAGTGAGCCTTTTTTTTTTTCTGGGCAGTGAGCCCTTGTAATTGGTGTTGTTATTACTTACAATGTGAGCTAATCCTCACCGTGGTTTTTCCCATCTTGGGTTTTCCATGTAAATTTGGTTTTCTCTTGTATAGTGTTGTGTTTCATTTTCTATTAGTTTCTTTCCATGATATCATAACAGATTCAAGGGTTTATTGAATGAATGTCGATCTGAATGTGTATAAGGGTTTTGAAGTTTTAGGGGACAACTATTTCACCTCCCCTTTCAGTTGTCTTGTGCACTCAATAGGTAGCTCTCCTTATAAGTTGCAGTGTGCTTGGTAAAAAAATCACGTGACTTGTGATGCTGGCACGACACGCCCTCTAGTACTATGGGGATGGGGGAGACTAGACCTTGTGATTTATTTCTTACAATAGGATACTTTAGCCAATTAAGCTAGGGCCCTCACCTCAAAATTATATCTAATTTTTCATACACATAATATTCACAAAAATTAAAATCATTAGAGTAACAAAAATACCATCAACCATCTTCTTATTTATAATGGTTTTGAGACCCTTAATGCCTATGTGAACCATCCAATGATGCCACCATTTACAAGATACAAAGTGATCATTTACATTAACAAAGTTACAAAATCTGGATACTTCTAACCTAAAAAGGGTGTCACATTGAGTGTCCCTGGACAACACTAAATTCCTTCTACTAAACATGTAATAACTCTTCTCAAATATAACATGCACCCATAAATCATTCATTTTTATATAAAAATTACATTTCTAGCTAAACCAAGGATATGCAATACATCCATGATGTTTTTCACCATCCCATAATTAAAAATCACTTTTACCTCCTCTTTGTTGGAGCAATAAATAATAAATGCAATATGCAAAATTCCAAAAATGAATCAATCACAATGCATAAGCCAATAAAATATCATAGAATGTGTGCAAATACAATGATTACTCCTTGTTTATATAGGTCAAGGATGAAGTAGGAAGGTGAAATAAAAAGGTCCTGACTAACCCTCCAAGAGATGTGATACATGTATAACACTTGGGAAAAGTGTGAAGGCATGTGTCAAGTGTCTATGAGGTGAGCTAACTAAACCACTAAGTGAATTTAAGCTAGTGTGAATAGGACTACTAGGTGTAGGAACTAGCTAAAATAAAGCTATATGCATATACTCTTTTCACACTAACACCCCCTCGAATGATACTTAGGGAGTAACTCACTAAAAGATGAGTTTCATAAACAAGGCCTAATGAGGTACTACTATACAAAATTAAAGTCTATCACAAATGGAGTAAAAGAGAAAACCTAGTGGGAAAAACTCATGTCTTGAAAAGAGAACTATTAACAAAGGAAGGAGGAATCAATACCCCCCAAGAACTTCCTTCACCCCAAGAGACTAGTACAACACGATATTGATGGTGCAAAAAACATACTGATAAGACCAAAATGGCATGTGATGACGTGTTAGGAGGGGAATGAGAATGTATATCAAGGAATATAAGGGATTGAGGGTTGACCATACATAAGATTCAAACTATAAGATGAGGTGTCAAGGGTTGATCCATGGGCATGATAGGATGGAGAATTTTTACAAATACAACAACAAGGTGAGAAAAACATATAAATCATGATAGGATGGAGAACTCTAAAACTTAAATTAATATAAAGGAAGAGTAGAGTTGGAGGGAAAGACATACTTAAGAAAGGAAAATGGAAATAAAATTGAAACAAGGAAGTCACAAGTACAACCTAATAGGTATATGCTTAGATTGACTAGAAATGGGACATGACAAATCCACCCCATTTAAAATTGCTTATCCTCAAGCAATTGCAAGTTTGAATGCTCTAGAATTTGTGGGCCTTCTCACATTGCATCCTCCACTACCAGATATTTTTACTGAATTAAGTACTCCTTGTTTCTTCTATTTCTCAACTTCCTCTCCCTTACATCTATGTTTGCTTCTTAAATTGCAGCATATTTTGACCAAAATGATAGAGGAAGCAAAGGGACTTGAGCTAGGTTTGATGTGTCCCATTTCCAACATTTGCTTAATGAACTTTTCAACTTCCTCCACATGTCTCTAAAAGTGGTGGTAGGGAGTATTGATGGCAAGCTTAGCACTCTCCTCCAACTGAATGACACGCTCAAATCCTTTGTCTAGCAGTCTCCCTAGAGGAATCCTATTGAACACATTATTGTGCTTTTCTAATATGCTCTATACATCCACACAATATTTTTTCTTTCCTTCAACAAGTTTTGTTACAATCACCAAGCATTGAGTTATACATACAACTTTCCCATTATAGAAAATCCTTTCCATTCTCTTGGCCAATACAATCCTTGGTTCTTTATTTTTCTTTCCCTACAGTACCACTTATTTTTCCTTTGATTAAAAATTTAGTTCCATGGTCTAGATTTTTTTATCTCTCCTAATGAGTGTAGCTATTGGAACCTTAGAACCATACGTGTGTCTCCTATGTTGAAATAAAAGTCCTCATTCATATTGTATTCTCTGAGATTAAGTTTTAGTTGGGATATATTCCTATTTTATTGTATCATGAACCCATCAACCACCATAATGTCAAATCCTTCAAAATTCTATGTCTTCAGGCCTCATTTTCTCACCAATCCCTCATTAATGAAGATATGAGTGACACCAAGGTTAATGAGTATAGTCACCCTTTGAACTTGTGGGACCCCATTGATGTGAAAGGGATCGAATCTTGGAGTAACAATGAGTGTAGCAAGAGTGCCTCTTGAGATGAACTATTCCCATTTTGGTTGATCTTCTTCTCCCATCTCCTATTCGGGTTCCTCTTCTCTTTGTGGTTTGGGTTCCTCAGGTTCCAATTCATCATCAAACCTTACCTCAATGTAATGAACTCTTCCTTTTTTATGACATATATGTCTAGGCGACCATGGATCCTTATAGTTGAAACATAACTTCTTCCTTATAAATTCATTCTTCACTTCAATGTTTGGGCTAGATAGAAAAATCTTGGTCTATTATAAAGTTTTGTGCAAGGGCTTCTTTGGAATGAAGGTTTTTGTATGGAGCTTATTCTTTGGCATGGAAGTCTCTAGTGCTAGAGCCTGCTTGATAGTCTCTTATAGGTTAGGTGGTTCAAAAGCTTTGGAAAGCCCCTCAAGAGATTTAGTTAACCCTTCAATGAAGATCACGGTCAATCTTCTCTTTGTCATGTCCAACACCATCACTAAGAGCTTCTAAATCTCTAATACATCGTTCTCTATTGAACCATGCTATTTGAGTGAATTGAATATTTGAAATAAACTATAGGATACTTTTGATTAAATATCACAATCAAAATTATGTAGAATTTATCATATGATATGATGGATTTGTAACTCTATGTGATCAAATTGTGGTACCACCACTCATGTGCAATACCTTCCAAATACAAGGTAACATACTTGATTACTTCATCTTCGATCATCACTCCAAGAGATAGATATTTGTCTACCTTTTGTACCCACACATGAGCTAAAAATATATTAAATCCATCATAGGGATAGAGTGTTAACCTCCCCAAAGCTTGTTATACATCTTTCTAAAAGGCTTGTGGCCTAGGCTCAAATTTGTACCCATTCTGAGACTTCTTCATGGTCATATAATTAGTGAGTGAAATTTTGATTTGGATCTTCTTAGGAAGAGTTGTATATTATACATGGTATGCCCTAATAGCATAAAATAGTGAGTTTTGATCTTCATGTTATTGAGTATCTACCTCCTTATCTAGAAAGGTAGTTCAAGTTGGAAAGGTAGGTCAAGTTGGCCTTCTAGCTAAAACAAGAATAGCCTTTTGTGTGTGGCTCTAAGTGGCATCCAAATTATTACCCTTAAAAGCACTTGTTTCAACCATTTGCTATCTAGGCACAATCATACCACTATCCATCTTGTGAAGTAATTATGTCATCATATCAAACTTTTTTTTTGCTCAACTATCTAAATTGTCATATATATATATATATATATATATATATTCATTCTCCTTTTCTCTTTTTATCATATTGTTATATTCTAAAATAGGTTTTGTAGGACAAAATTGAATCTCTACACTTTCTACAAATTGGCCTTACTTTCTTATCTCCCTCAACTGATATCTAGTTGCTCTATTACTATACTACATAAAATTAAAATATGCAAAGTTGAACTCTCAAAACATAGGCTAGAAAGATCACCAACCACTATAATGTCCCTACCCAAAATAATAATGCAAATCTAATTTTTAACCTTCAACAAAAACTTATTATTTGATTAACAACTCTATTAGCCCTAATATTCACTTAGATCTTAGATAACTTAGATTTAAAACTACTATTTGTGCATCAATAATATCATCACATCTTAGATAACAAATAACAAAAATAACTCTTTATCTTCATATTATAATGAACAATGTATATAATAGAGGAAATCCTAATTCATGCCTTATTACATTAATGGTTGTATTAAATTTAAATAGTTTTGTAATATTAGTAACTATGACAAAAAAATCATACCAACAATAGTGGTAAATCAAATCAAATAAAACATGATTGGATTTTGTGTCTAATGAAGCTCAAATACAACCCCTCTACGAGATTGTCCTCTAAAATCTCTAGGGTTTTAGTTATAGGATTCCCACGCTTGAACACAAGTTCTCAAAATGGATTCTAAAAAGAATCAATTAAGTATAGAGGATGAACTAGATTGAAAACAATTGGTCTTCTGTATTCTTCACAAATAGAATAGGTTGGCCACCAAGAACACCCATGACTTCCAATTTGAATAGTGGACATTGGAGAGAAAGATTCCCTTTTGAAAGTGATGGTGCTAAAAATAGACTATTGGGACCAAAACAACACGTGCTAGGGAGTTAGGAGGGGAATGTAAACATAGATAAGAATGTGGAGGATTATCCATACACAAGATTCAAACTATAGGATGAGGTGTTGGGGGTTGAGCCATAGGGGTGACAAGATGGAAAAGTCTAACAAATACAACTGAGAGGCAAGCAATTGACAAAAAGCATTACAAGATGGAGAAGTTTGAAACTCCGATAGATAGAAAGGAAGATCGGAGTTGGAAGAAGAGACATACTTAGAAAAGGAAAACACACAATTGATAAAAATATGAAAGACACAAGTACAAATCTGATATATATAGACTTAAATAAATTAAAAAAGCAAAAATATTTATTAGCCGATAGGCTTTTTATTGTGGGCTTGCGCACCCGAAAAGTATCACGCCTGAATTTTAATGCCGGGAAATCTCTTAGAAAATCTCACTGCACTATCCACGTCCATTTCTTCCACGCCGTTACGTCCCGACTAATGGAATGCCTGCCATTTTATCCGCACCAATGATGCCACCGAACTGCGCTTATAATAAACCACGACACCCCTCCATTGCTCAGCTGAGTCAACAGATCTTCTCCGCTCGCTAACTCTACCCCAAGTGCCGACATGAACCCCACCATGGCAAGCCTTCCATTGATGGTCTCTGGCGCTGGCCCTGAGGATGCAAACACATCACCAAACTTCGTGTTGACCTGGACAAACGCAATAAGATATGATATGTCAGATCCAGAGAAAGTCCATGTCACGTATATTACTCTACTGATTGATTGCGGCGTCAAGAAAGGTAATTACCTTTTTTGAGGGGACTGGACCAGCGATGCTTCTGGTTGGAGTTTGGGTGGAAGTAGCAGCAGAAGGAATGCTGTTTACTAGAGAGGCTTCTTTGGGCTCCGAATCCGCCTGCTAACATAAGCAAATTAGCTCAATTTCTGACTATATATAATAGGCACTGAATTGGAAACTGATCTGATTAGGAAGAAAGATCAAACCTTTGCATTGCACTTGACTAGAAGGCTCCTGTGTGGTGCTCTGTTGATGTGACCCATATAGCTCTTTTGAGTTGCTCCGCAGTTGAGCAATGCAGAAGATTTCATCGTCCTTGAAGCCATGGCTGCCATTAACGAGACTTTTGAGGACATTCTCCCAGCTGATCCGCGGCTACAATGCAACTTCCTATTACCCTCTCCTCATCCCCGCCCTTTGATTATACTAGACGACCAGCTATTCCCACACAGAGGAATTAAGCTGGATACAAGCAGGAACTTTTACCCTGTGAGAGACATTCTGAGGAGCATCAGCGCCATGAGCTACAACAACCTTAAACGTTTTCCATTGGCACATAACAGACTCGCATTCGTTTCTGCTTGAGTTGCCTTCCATTCAAGGATTTGTTAGTCATAATTTCTTGTTATCTTAGCGAGTAAGAATATATTGTTCATCTTTGTCCTGCACCGTTAGAAATTCTGCCCATCAAGAGGAATTAATTCGATAAACTTAATTAACATTCAATTTTTATTTTTTTAACTGCATAGATTATTATTAATATTATAAATTATATATTAAAAATGTCTTTTTAGGTTTTAGTATTTCCATTTTATTTGCATTTCTTTCAAGGAAGTTGGAATCAGGCCTGGAATTTGACAGCCACCCTTGCCTATCATATGAAAATTTTGTGACGGTTTGTTCATTTAAATACCTGTCATTTTAAGTTTTATGAAAAAAATTAACTGTCAAAAAAAATATTTGAAGTACCTAAAAAAATCAATATATTAGTAATCTATGAAATATTATTTTATAAAATAATTATGTTAGAAAATTTACAAATTTTAGAAACTATGCATGCACTCAATTAGTAAATCCAATTGCATATAATAAATTTTATTGATAATTAAATAGTTATATATATGTAATTTACATTTTGACAATGCATAGAGTATTAGATTAAGAATAATTATATTGCACAATATGATTGTTTTTTCCATATATTTATTCTCTAATTTGTAAAATTGTATTACTATTTTGACTATAAATTAATTTATTGATTTCATGTCTAAATATCATAAAAAAACATTTAAATATCAATTTCAAACCTACCAAGAAATTGTTAAATAAAATTAAAATTAATTTAATGTTTGAATTGGTCTATCTAAAAACACATTTAAATATCAATTTCAAATCAAATCTAGCAAGAAATAATTATATAAAATTAAAAATAGTTCAATCCGCGAATTGATCTATCTAAAATCATATTTAAATATCAATTTCAAACCTATCCAGAAATAATTATATAAAATTAAAAATAGTTTAATCCTTATTCAACTCATTATCTAAAATTTCAAAATGCTCACCAATAAAACACAACTACTCGAAAAAAATCAAAGCTGAATCAGTGTAAAATAAATGTTGTTGAAAAAACAATGCTATAAAGTGAAATTAGCTGCTATTGTTCAATTTTTTTTATAGTTTAATCTTAAATTCATTTATCTAAAACCATAAATTATTTGTAAAAGGAAAACAAAATTTCAACATCTCACCAATAAAACCAAATGCTCTATTGAAGAAAATCAAAGCTAAGAATCACTGTACACAAAATGCTATAAAATAAATCTTGTTGAAAATAAAATGCTATAAAATAAATGCTTTGAAAATACAATGAAAATTTGTGCTATGTTGTTATTCATAAGAATATCCTATATATATATTAAAAAACTGTAAAATTAGAAAATATTGATAATTAGAAATAAATTTTAAATCTTGAATTTATTGTTAATTGTAACAAGAAGTTTCTAAATTATGTAGAAAATAAATCTTGTTAAAATATTCAAAAAGTAAAAAATCAATTATATTCTATTTTGAAAAGATTTTGAATTAATATATATTTTTATAATAAATATTATAAATCATATATATTAATATAAAGCAATTATAATTATTAGTAAAAAATCAAAATCTTTTAAAAATTAGAAAGAAAATAAAATGCTATAAATAAATGCTTTGAAAATACAATGAAAATTTGTGCTATAAGAGTTATTCATAAGAATATCTATATATATATTAAAAAACTGTAAAATTAGAAAATATTGATAATTAGAAATAAATTTTAAATCTTGAATTTATTGTTAATTGTAACAAGAAGTTTCTAAATTATGTAGAAAATAAATCTTGTTAAAATATTCAAAAAGTAAAAAATCAATTATATTCTATTTTGAAAAGATTTTGAATTAATATATATTTTTATAATAAATATTATAAATCATATATATTAATATAAAGCAATTATAATTATTAGTAAAAAATCAAAATCTTTTAAAAATTAGAAAGAACTATATTTAATCTTGAAAAGATTATATTCTCAATAGATTTTGAATTAATAAATATATTTATAATAAATCATATATATTAATATAAAGTGAAATTAGAAAGAATTATTTCAATTTTCAATTATAAACTAATTTATATTTTAATCATAAACATTATTATATATATATATGCCTACAATAAATTTTTATGGTTTAATAATAATTTGAAGTGTCATATTTACGGTTATATAAAAATATAGCAAGTCAAATGATACGGTCTAATAAATTATTAGGTTGTAATATATGGTCTAAAATGCAAAAAACGGTCAAATAGACCATCAAATTCCAGGCCTGGTTGGAATGCCCGAAGATTTTAGAATCCTTACCAGTTACCACGTAATAGACAATATTAAAAATAAAGTATTATATTAAATACTTTAATATAAAATATCAAATCATTTGAAATGCATTGTTAAGTTTAAATGGTTTATATTTAAGTTTTATATTAAAATATAAATTTGATTGTATAAATTAAAGTTTAAATATAAAGATTATTAAATTTGGAAGAATTTTCATCTATATATTGAATATTAATATTGTAATGTAAAATTAGTATACTTTTATGTGAATTTTCATTTAGTTTTGGATTTATTTTGATCAAATATCTTAAAATAAATATATATTAATAAATGACAACTTTTGTGTAAGTTTGTATCATGACAATATTTTTCTTATTAATTTCTTTTTTATTCATATATACCTAATTGTATAGTGTCTTCATTTATGCAAAACTTAATATATTTTCACTACTTTATCTATCCTTATTAGCTGCTATTTTCATATATTCATTCTCTACTTCAAACTTTCCAATAGAACACATCTATGCACACAACACATACTCTCTAACATATTAACATACACATAATTCTTTATCGGCTTAATCCTTGAACCTCCTTTAGGTGCAAGTGCTAGTATATTATAAGTTGAAAAGTTTCAACTACTCTTCATTGTAGAACTTGTTGTCTAAATAAAGATAAAATATACTTTTAATATCCTTTACGTTAAAATGGTTTGTAAGAGCTATCAAAGTGTATGTACTTAGAAAATTGTTTCTATGACTTCCTAGTTTTAAGATAAATTCTTCAAAATTTGTTTGGTTGTTTTTATTGAAGATTTCAAAAACCAAGTTATGACAACAAATATGTGTGTGATTGTCATGATTTTTTTAGGGTAACCAAGAGAAAGAGATGCTGAAACACACAAAGAAATATTTCCATCCTAATCAAACTTGAAATAAAAGGAAAGAAACAAAACTGCAACATAGTGAACTGTTTACTGATAACACAAAATTCATGACTGGCAAGATAATGAGAAAGATAATAGTTGTACTTATTAAGATTACATATGCATACAAATTATTTAATCAGATTAGAATTAAAGGAAAGAAATCAAACTGTAACAGAGTGAATTGTTTATTGAGCAGAAAATTCATAACCGGCAGGCTGATGAGAAAAAAAACAGTTGTGCTTGCTTATTATGTTAAATTGCATATGTATAAAACCTCCTAAATGTGAAAAATTATAATGTTCTAATCCAACAAGGAAAAATCTTTGAATACCCTACTGAAAAATGTAAGAATGATCAAGAAAAATCACTTACCAGATTGCATGCAAAGTGTTTGATGAAATGTCCAAATGAAATCATCTCAAAAATATAAGAAATGATCAAGAAAATTCACTTACCAGATTACATGCAAAGTGTTTGATGAAATGTTCAAATGAAATGAAAATGTAAGAATGATAAAGAAAATTCACTTACCAGATTGCATGTAAAGTGTTTGATGAATTGTCCAAATGAAATCATCTTGAAAATATAAGAATGATCAAGAAAATTCACTTACCAGATTGCATGCAAAGTGTTTGATGAAATGTCCAAATGAAATCATCCAGAAAATATAAGAATGATCAAGAAAATTCACTTACCAGATTGCATGCAAAGTGTTTGATGAAATATCAAAATGAAATCATCTCGACTTTCTTTGCTATGTCTAAATACATCTGAAGCATGAAATTATTTTAACCATTGGGATTTTTTACTGCGTCGGAATATTTCACGGCGGCCATTGCCACGACAGTCACGGGAAACATGAGAAGCCCACCATATCAACCAAAACCTGAAAAGATTTTCAAATTCGTTAGAGAGCGCAGAGGAATAAAATTACACGGTCATGTCCGCCAACCAGAAAAAGACAGGCGCAACCAAAAGCCAAAATTTGTCTTTAACTAAGACCCTGCAATAAAATTCATGTGGGCAACCCGTGAACGAACAATGATAGCATGCAAGAAATCTACACCTGTTCATCGACCACACGTGACAGTCTAAATTTAAACAAAACAAAGATTATAAATAGTAAATCTAAATTTATTTAAAGGTTTTGTGTGAATTCAAATTTAACTCGGAACGAGGCTATTGTATGGTTTATAGTGTGATAATTATAATATAAGATGGTTGGATACATTAGGTGTTTAAAATTTATATAAAAGATCATTTGAGATTATTTTCAAATAAGTTTGATTTAAATTAATAATATATAATTGAGTAAAGTTTTAATAACTATTAAAACAAAGATTATTAGCTCTCTCAAAAGAAAGAGAATTTAAAAGAAATAAAGTAAATCTTCTTATTTCTTTATGGAAAGAAATTATAAAAACAAAAATACATAAATATAATATGATGTAAACACTTGTTCTAAATGTAAGATTCATTAGAAATGATATTTTCATCTTTAAGTAAACTATTAGTGGTGCAAGAGTTTTCTGATTAGATTGTGTCCAAAAAAATTTGCATCAACGTTTCGAATCACACTCCATGATTCTATTCCTTTGCTCTCTTCTATCTTGATGATGAATCATGGAGTGTGATTCGAAACGTTGATGCAATTTTTTTTTTTGACACAATCTAATCCATAAAACTCTTGCAATAATTTCATGGATTGTGGAAATCTATTATCACTAAACTATCATTAGAATAAGTAGATATCAAGAAGTTAAAAATTACTTAAGAGTTGGTATTCTACACAAGATATAATTTTTTTCTCATATCTAACAATTCAATAAAGGATTCCAACTCAAGCCAAGTTGAGTATTATGCCTTCTTAGAACTGTATTTATTTGCTATCTAGAAAGAATGAGGAAACATTTCAATATTTTATTCCCCTCTATTAATACATTAGGAAACATGGAAGTGGTTACTTTAATCTTTTGAGGTGTATTGACCATGCCCCCAACCCTTAAAATAGACTTTGTTTCCTACTATTGAAAAAAAACCATCTAAAAATCCATTCCATTGATTTTAAATTGGAACAATGACTAGAAATAAATAAATTAATCTTGGATAAATCAGCAAACACTTGGAATAGATGCCAAAATAAAATTAAATTGACCCTATAAAAGGTCTCATTGCAATCCTTATGAACCCCCATACAAAATTTAAAAAATAAAAAAATCTAAGAAATTAACTCTTAACACTTTTTTTTAAGACGAATCTCCTTTCTTGTTAATGGGTGGGAGATAATAAAGATTATAGGAAACTAACCAAAAGGCCTCCACTCCACAAGGATTCATATAATTACATTTTATAACACATCTAATGGGAATTGAGCATAGTTCATGCAATAGGTATGGTTAGGGGGATTGAAGTTTGCTCATTCCCAAAATCACTAGCTTTTACAAATTGAAGGAAAATTACAACCAATAATTAATGCAATTTTAAAGGTCCAAGCCTAGTTAGTGAATTGAGAGCACCTTTGAAGAGGCTTGAATGCTCATCAAAAATTAACTCAACGTTGCTTTAGGGAGATAAATATATTGAACAATCTATTAATTAATGTTGAGCAAGCCCCTCTCTTATCAATGATGAGTTTTAAGTAATAAGAAGGAATTGGCTTTGATTTTTACTTCACAATGAGTTTTTTTATTTATTAATAAAATTTAATTGCTAATATAGATAAAGGGAAATCAAGGTAGTTCTTTGTAATGTATTAAATGATTTCCAAGGATGGGTAGTAGTGGGCAATATCATGCCAACCTCTACATTTTTACATGCAATTCTATAAGGGAATTTTTCCTATATTATTCCACTCCCACCCTCTTGAAATTTTTGACAATATTTTTGTGTGCCCTCTACTTTCAATTGTTTCTTTATTTAGGCTTTTTCCACAATGGTGGCGACACATAAGAGAAAATGGTCTCATCTTATCTAGGTGTAGACTCAAATAGAAGTTTAAAATTTTCATTCAAGTTGATGATGATGTTGATACTCATGAAATGGATATCATTGTGTTAAGTGATGACATGACTACAAATTTTAATAAATGTGAACCAAAGCATCAATTATACAATATTTTTGAAGAAATTGGATGTCATTGTGAATGAAAACAATTTATATTGTTGGATTTAGGATATATGATGTATAGGGTTGTGGATAGCCTTTACTATCCTACCAACCTAGAAATTAAGGAAAAGATGGAGGCATTGAAAGCTAAGGTCGAATCCTTCACCAATTGATTCAAATTAATCATGTAGTATCATAAGGATATAATAAGTTAAATCAAAGGCTTGAATATCATGCAACATGAAGTGGATATTTAATTGAGAAGCAATTTGAGATTTATTATGCTTAAAAAACTTCCCAATCTCCCATGGAAGAGATTAAGGAGGAATCCCTTGACTTGCAATAGGTTTTTAGAATGAAATTCAAGGCATATTTGGGCAAGGACCTATCTCCCATCTACATTGGATCAATCTTCTCAAGAGAAATTAACCAATAATGTATTATGTGATATTAATGACATGGTTCTATAATTGAACAAATAATAAACTCCACAAGCATAAGAAAAAAATGTGAACATGTGGTGGTGCCAAGAGATACCAAAAGAATGAGTATAAAATGGAAAAGGAAGTGAATGAAGTGATCGGTTGATTGAAATTTTGGGAGGTATGCATTTATTAATACACCTCTCAACAAGTTACAAGATATTAGGTTGAGTCAATAATGCGTTAATCCTAATATACAAGGTGCACATTTTTTTATGCAAGTTGTTTCTACAAGCACACAACTAAATGGTATATTGCAATTAGTGTAACTCAAAGTTGCCCATCAAAAGGGGTTTCAACTTAAGACACAACTTGAAGGGTCGATTACTAGCTTGAACCTCCTTGAAGAAGAAAGGCCTTAGATTTTGATAACCCAACCATGTGTTGCAATATAGTTCAAATGATCATCAATCTACAAAAATATGAAATCAAGCATCCTTTGTGTCTTCTCCTATTATCTTTTGTTCTTGGCTTCCACATGCATATCCAACATTCTAGTCATGACAACATAATTGTCCCATTATAATATACTTTGGTCCTCCATGGTGTATTTACATCCCTTCTTTCTACCTAAGTCCCTCCAAGGGTAATAGTCCAACCCTCTTAAGATGACTAAAATCCCATTTAGAAGAAGAAGAAGACTTGTGTGAAAGAATTTTCTATTATTTGGGACCATCTTCATCTTATATAATGGGCCAATACCCAATCCTCTTTTTAAATCCTCAATAGGTGCAATATCATATTGGACAACCTAATCATCTTCTAAATTATCCTCAAAAGTCACAATCAAGTAGGATGCTCCAAACTATAATTAGTTGTCTCATCTTCATCTATACTGATAGTATTTATGGTAGGACTATCAATGAAATTTAGTAGACCCTAAAATGGAGTCATTTCATCAAATATGATGTTTTATAAAGATATTAGAGAAAATTTTACAACTAAATGCATCTTCACCACTAAAGGGGGTGAACAATCTATTAAAGAACCTAAACTCACATCACAATAAATGCTCTTAAATATGATCTATCTTTCAAGATAGACATAATTATTACTTTGTGGGACCAAATCAAATGAGAAGCAAGCTTATTCTTTTCACAAATAAACTTGATTACACATCTCTCCATCAAGGAATAAAAATCACTCTCACATCTAAAAATAAGAAGTATGAGTTTGTTGTTTTTCCCAAAGGAAACATTATGAGTTAGTTTCATCCCATGTAATGAGCATCCCCCCAAGAGACATGAATATCACACATCAAATGAATCTAATGTGTGAACACAACCTCTTTCAAAGTGATAATATTACCAAACTCATCAACAAAATCCCAACTATATAAAACCTAAAGTAACTTGATAATCTTTAACTAGCAAGCCACGCTACAAAAATGTAAACCAAAATTCTCCTAACAAAAGTGAGAACCAAGTGATGATGATAACCAAATGTTGTAGCTTCTTATGGATATCAACAAGAGATCAATAACTACAAGCTACCAATCTCATACACAATCTCCAAAATTGAAACATCTAAATATGCATGCCCAAAACATTATTGAACTTGGCATGTAACTTGGACAACTATCCCATGATAATCCTTTCAAAAAATAACCTTGCACACTTGACATCTTTAACAAAAACATGAAAAAAAATTGTTGATATTATCTTGTCAAAAAATTTAACTTCATTTTGTATTGTACTCATAAGTTTTATTTATACAATAATGAAATAAAGGGGAAGATGGAATGACAACAGATGACAACTAGCCATCTCCCAAAACTAGAAATATTCTCCTAGCTAATCTTATTGAAAACAATCATATAGATTCATATACAAATAGATAAGTAGGGATGGCATGTGAATATTCAATCATCAGGTTCAATTGTATGTGATGTAGCATACAATTGAACCTGATCATGGATCCATCTAAATTTATTCTTTGTAGATCTCCATGCAAGAAGGTATTCTTCATGTCCATATGATGCAAAACCCAATCAATGTAATGCAGCAATGAAAAGGGCGAGGCATATATAATTCATCTTTGTAAATGGTGCAACGGTCTCAAAATTATCAACCCCTTTATCTTGGGAGAATCCTTTTGCTACTAGGAAAGCTTTTTAATTTTAAAAACTTCCAACAAATTGCATACGTGGATGATATCCATGTTTGGATTCAACTAAATTTCTGCTTCCTTTTGGAAGAGGGACTAAGTCTCGAGTATCATTTTCCATTAGTGAATGAATATCATTAATCATAGCTTCAATAGATTGCAAAATGCATCATTGAAAGTTTGAGGATCTTCTACTTTTGAACTATGATCAACAATATCCATAATGGTCTTTTTAGATCTGGTTCTATGAGTTTCAGTCAGATCCTCTACTAATAGACTTGCATTTTTTCAAGTTTTTCCAGCCCATTTGGAAAAGACTAAGCAACTAAGGTGAATGTGGAGGAGGTGCTAGTGCAACATTTTGTTCCTCTTCAATTTCATCATAAAATAAATCGTCATCATCAGAAGAAGACAATGTAGAAGTAGACGGAATAGAAGATGTAGAAGAAAAAATGTTGGCTTACAGGGCAAAGAGTGTTCCTCAATTTGAACAACTCACCTATAACTACTTCATAAGTGTTTGGGTCAAAAAGGTGATAGGATTTTATACTCAAAATAGCCAACAAAGGATGCTTGGGTGGCTCTTCTTCTCCATCATCTTGCACTTCTCATCTAGGATAAACACCCAAGATTCACAACCAATCACTCGGACTCCAAACTTCTTCTATAGACATATTTCACACTTCTTAATGAGGGCATGATAATAAATATGGTTAACACAATTGACGGCCTCAGCATAAACTTGTGGAGCCTTGTTCTAATTATAAATCATGCAATTGGGAATTTCCTTCAATGTGTGTTTTTTCCATTCTGCAATACTATTCTGGTGAGGTGTGTAGGGAATCATATGTTGCATTTTATCCCAAGCGTACCACAAAAATTGTTCAAGTCACTGTTGACATAATTGCCCCCATTAACAGTCTTAATCCGTTGAATCAGAAGTCCTGGTTGTTTCTCAACAAATGTAGTGAATTCAACAAAGTTTACAAGCTAATAACATCTGAAGTATCAAAGAATGAGTACCCATTAGGATAGCATAAAATGATCCTCTGAAAACAGTTGAGCAGACTTATAGAAAAGCTGACCAGAACCAAAAAAATTCGAGTAAAGCTTCAAACAAGAAAACTATTTGTGTAAAGGAAGCTAATAAAATCAAAGGCAATTAACCAAAATCTCCTTCAACTTACAATTGCAGACTCAGCAAGCTATTGTTTATTTTTACAAAAAAGAAAAAAAGTGGAGCAAAAGCCTCAACAGGAAATCTAGTTGATCCTCCAAACTAGGGTTCATTATGGAGTCTTTTTAACCATTTAAGTGATCAATGGGTAGAATGAAAACTGGAACACAAAAAGCCATTGTAAAATCTATTGGTCTCACTACATAAAGGGCTTTGTTGCTGTTTAAAGCTAGTGGAGAGATGCAGAAAGATTCCAAATTGACCAAGATGTCAAGCCTACAACTGGAACCAAGGCAAATAATTGGATATGAGTAGAAAATTGATGAATTTTTTAGCTAATTACAGAGAAGAATAGTGCCAATTTCACTTGCACCTATAGTCTTCATGAAAAGATGACTGATGAAAGGCATATAGAAATCTGTTAAATTAGACTCTGGGTCTGCCTATGTTTGAACTTTGGATTATAAATTGCAGGTGCAATGGTACTACAAATATGGATACATGCTTAAGAGTTCTTTTTATAGGACAGGAATTAGAACGTGAATTTAGAATCCTAGATACTGATCAATACTAAGTCCAGCCAGTAGACTACCGTCTCTACTGCTCTAATAAGCTATCCTGAATGTTTCTATCACCAAATATGTTTTGTAAATATCCTCACTGGGTTTGAAGATCAAAGAAATTAGTAGATAACCATTAATCTGCTTCAATATAACGTGTAAGCAACCTCTTCATTTTCTAAAGTTGAACAAGCATAGCAAGATATATCTGATATTCTACATCAATATGGATAAAGAGTAACAGGTACTCCTAAATAGGCAATATAAAAATCTCATATCTCATATAATAGCCCGCTCTTCGGAAATTCGCAATAATACACATTAGGAAGCTAGAGAGAGAAAACTTGTACCTAGCCATTGAGGAAATCTCAAACCTTCTTATTTGTAGATCCTGATTTATTTTGAAGGGATTAGTATATTCTCCATCTCTAATAAAGTGAGGTCAATGATGTTTAGGAAATAAGCTTCCCTTCTGGCATACATCTCATCTCAAATCACTTGCAGAAGCATACAAAAAAAACCTAGACAAATGCATTTTGGACAAAAGAGATTGGGAAATTTGGAGGTATGAAGAAGCCTCGAGAAACAAGATTAATCTCCTGTGAAAAAATGAAGGAAAGTAAAACTAAACCATGCAAGAAGCTTTTTTGCAGAAACATGCAGCTCTAGATTTCACAAGATACTCAGATGGATCCTTTCATGTTGAGATCCTCGGATTACAATGCCCTGAATTTTAGTGAGGAAGTTGGAATTCCCCAATATCATTTAGTGTCCATATTTTAAATTATTTTCCTTTCATAATAACTCAAACTGTGTTAGATCTTGCTGGTTCAAGTTATTTAGCATTTATGCTTTTCTGATATTAGACATATACAATATATTGAAAGCGAAATAAACGTTCACTTCACGTAACAACAATGCAGAGCAACTTTTTTCAAATACTTGACCAGAATAACTGGTTTCCTAAGAAAACCGCCATAGGTACATCCTAGTCTTTATTTTTATGATTATTCAAGTCTTTAAGGCTTGCGTTGCTTTCTAAATCCCACAACTCCATGTATATGAGTTTGTAAACCCCCCTGCATTTGGGTTTCAGGGATTCAACATGCAAAGTCACACATACTCCAGTGTTGCATTCTCGTTGCATCTGATACTTGGCAACGAAGATCTTATTCTTATCGCCTTCTTTATCCAAGCTCCTGGCCTTACATGATGCTGACATGTTTAACAAACATATTCATGTCATTCAAGGTCCCAGATCTCCAGTAGATTGAAACCCAACTCTTTTCGTTTCTCTTCTTTCATCATGGGTTTTGTCCTTTCGACAGGCATCGAACCCTATATAATATATGCTTTGATGTAGCTTGCTACGCTGAAATCCTGGATGAACAAGAATTGCTCTGAATCCAAATATTATTGTTCTGAAAAGGCATCAATGCATATTCTGAGGGCATTTCAGCATCCAGCGCTCTTTAGTATGAGAATAACCAACTTCCAAAGACACTAAAGCGCTCATATTTCTCAGATTTTTTTCCCTTCCTTTCAAGAGACAACATCTTCACGAAAAAATCTTATATATGGTTAATCCTCTGCTACTTGGGGTTTTTAGTTCCCAAGAACTTAAGCTCGAATCAGACAAGGAGCTTGTCCTTTGACAGATCTGCAGATATTCTGATCTTTTCCTCGTCTCTCAAATTTCAGTGCATTTCACTCTGTATGTCTAAGAATAAAAATTATAGAGCTCCAATGACGGAAACAATGCCCCAAAATTATAATCTTCTTCTAACCTATAACTCTCATACAACGATATGATGTATTTATATTGTATACACGACCATTTAAAGAGGATAGTCACCAATTTGTTGTAGAATTTTACAAGGATCATATCAGATTGGCCTCAGCTTTTGCCCTTTACATCATACAAGATACCTCATTTAAAATGGTGATAAGATTTGTTTTGGTCTTATCATTCTTTATACCTTGTCAAGATCTTTGAAATCATCCCATATTTGTTTATGAATCTACTGAATTCCTTTCATTAATTTTATGACTTTTAGATGCCCATCTCCATATACTTCATTTCATTTAGAAAATGCATGTCAGCTAGGGTACAGCATTTGATTTATATGTACTAGATATACACACAGATTATCTTATCTGCAAATGAATTCATTTGGAATAAAACTTTCCTCGAAAAGTAAAATCCATTTGATTTGTATGTTTTGCCATCAATCGAATCCAATATTCCAGATATTAGAAACACTTGATTAATTGTCATCACCATTTAAGGCATTTATTGGAAAATTGCTTGCTTCTTTTTCCTCCTGGCAATTTTAATGACCATTCCACATAGTACAATGAAGGTGTTTAGAAATGAGTAATTTCTAATAAAGAAGCCAACAAAGGACCATCAACATGATAAATATGTAGGCCTGTCAAAAGGCTTCTATCCTTACAAAACAATGATGATTTCTACTATCTACAGAAATACACAAGTAGTAGATTTTTGGTCTAATTTAAAATGGAATATAGAATGATGATATTGGCGTTACATGATTGGATGAAAGATTGTCATGCTTGAAGCCATAATTTCTCAGCACCTGATTGTCCGCAAAATTTAAAGCTCTCTCCATTCCTTTCCAGCAATTCTCTCCCTCGTAAATCTTGTTGTGGTCTCCACTACAAGGTTGACACCCTGTGAAATGTGTCACAAATGGCCTCCTCTTCTTATTCATCTCAGCTTGCCCTACCGCTTCAGTTATTTTATCAAACCCCATGTAGAACTTCCTCATATCTGCATATTCCCTGCTCATTTCCTCCGCGTGCCTCTGATTCAGTATAGGATGCTCCTTCTCCGCAGCCCCGTACATATTTTCAATATCCTCGTAGCTCCCCACAAGCTCAATCCAATACCCATTCAGATTATATAAATGCTCCAAAAAAATCTTATCACCCCACTTCTCCTTCTCCTTGAGCAACAAATACACAAGTGCAGACTGATCATCAGAGTCCTTAAAGGCTCTATCTGACAGAGCATCTGAAAGCAGTTTACTAGATGCATCAAATTGAGGAGTTTGTGGGCCCAGACTAGCCCACCTCTCCATGAAGTCCATAGACCACTCACAGTTCCTGATCAAAAAAATCCCAGCATTCAAGCTTACCCAGCTCCTCTTTTCATAGACCAAATGCTTCCAACCATGCACCACCATGTTATAGTTCTCATAGCTCTCAAGTGGAAGCTCAAAATCCATGTCCGTAATGGCTGCATCAGAGTCCATCCACCAGATCCACTCTGCCTCGGGATGGGCCACCATGGCTGCCCTCACCAATGGGATCTTGGCCCAAAAAGTATACATATGCTCTTCCAACAACACTGTGTTATAAAATATGTCAACCCCATGGCGCCTGCAGTAATCCACTTTGTTCTTGAAAAACCTCAGTAACAAATGATCTCCAATTGGGTTCCTGCAGGGGGTGGCCTGAGAGCCAGACACCAATAATACTCTTGGCTTTGCATAACTTTTAGCATGTGGGTGTTGCTCCAACCACAGTCTTCTCTTCATATCCCAGCCCTTAATTGACTTCCCGATTGTATAACCCACCTCTGGATCATTGTAAAAGTTTTCAGGGCCCTTATCCCAGTCAACAAAACCACCATAGCTGTTGCCACCACTGTTGCTGGACTGGCACTTGTGAGTTAAAGGAATGCCTTCTGTTTCTAGATTCTCCACGGTGTAATTTGAAGACCCAATTCTCCACAGAGCCCACACAAGAAATAGTGCTGACATAGCACCTCCCATGAAAACCAGCCAATCACACAGACCATCAACCCTGAATTTTTTCATCCATCCCTTAGAATAGTTTTCAGACCCTCCTCCATCCATTGTACTTTTTCCCATCACACCGATATCCATTTTCATCTAAAAACACTTAAAATGAAACGAACCAAAAACAAAACATAAAATCCTACCAGAACCTAGTTTTCATTTCTCTTGTAGACACATGAATGAAGGTTAACTCCAATTGCTCAT
>VDFB02264064.1:0-68445 GCA_007258455.2 Sequoia sempervirens | reverse complement strand
TAGATTGTGTCCAAAAAAATTTGCATCAACGTTTCGAATCACACTCCATGATTCTATTCCTTTGCTCTCTTCTATCTTGATGATGAATCATGGAGTGTGATTCGAAACGTTGATGCAATTTTTTTTTTTGACACAATCTAATCCATAAAACTCTTGCAATAATTTCATGGATTGTGGAAATCTATTATCACTAAACTATCATTAGAATAAGTAGATATCAAGAAGTTAAAAATTACTTAAGAGTTGGTATTCTACACAAGATATAATTTTTTTCTCATATCTAACAGTTCAATAAAGGATTCCAACTCAAGCCAAGTTGAGTATTATGCCTTCTTAGAACTGTATTTATTTGCTATCTAGAAAGAATGAAGAAACATTTCAATATTTTATTCCTCTCTATTGATACATTAGGAAACATGGAAGTGGTTACTTTAATCTTTTGAGGTGTATTGACCATGCCCCCAACCCTTAAAATAGACTTTGTTTCCTACTATTGAAAAAAAACCATCTAAAAATTGATTCCATTGATTTTAAATTGGAACAATGACTAGAAATAAATAAATTAATCTTGGATAAATCAGCAAACACTTGGAATAGATGCCAAAATAAAATAAAATTGACCCTATAAAAAAAGGTCTCATTGCAATCCTTATGAACCCCCATACAAAATTTAAAAAATAAAAAAATCTAAGAAATTAACTCTCACACTTTTTTTAAAGACCAATCTCCTATCTTGTTAATGGGGTGGGAGATAATAAAGATTATAGGAAACTAACCAAAAGGCCTCCACTCCACAAGGATTCATATAATTACATTTTATAACACATCTAATGGGAATTGAGCATAGTTCATGCAATAGGTATGGTTAGGGGGATTGAAGTTTGCTTGTTCCCAAAATCACTAGCTTTTACAAATTGAAGGAAAATTACAACTAATAATTAATGCAATTTTAAAGGCCCAAGCCTGGTTAGTGAATTGAGAGCACCTTTGAAGAGGCTTGAATGCTCATCAAAAATTAACTCAATGTTGCTTTAGGGAGATAAATATATTGAACAATCTATTAGTTCATGTTGAGCAAGCCCCTCTCTTATCAATAATGAGTTTTAAGTAATAAGAAGGAATTGGCTTTGATTTTTACTTCTCAATGAGTTTTTTTATTTCTTAATAAAATTTAATTGCTAATATAGATAAAGGGAAATCAAGGTAGTTCTTTGTAATGTATTAAATGATTTCCAAGGATGGGTAGTAGTGGGCAATATCATGCCAACCTCTACATTTTTACATGCAATTCTATAAGGGAATTCTTCCTATATTATTCCACTCCCACCCTCTTGAAATTTTCGACAATCTTTTTGTGTGCCCTCTACTTTCAATTGTTTCTTTATTTAGGCTTTTTCCACAATGGTGGCGACACATAAGAGAAAATGGTCTCGTCTTATCTAGGTGTAGACTCAAATAGAAGTTTAAAATTTTCATTGAAGTTGATGATGATGTTGATACTCATGAAATGGATATCATCGTGTTAAGTGATGACATGACTACAAATTTTAATAAATGTAAACCAAAGCATCAATTATACAATATTTTTGAAGAAATTGGATGTCATTGTGAAAGAAAACAATTTATATTGTTGGATTTAGGATATATGATGTATAGGGTTGTGGATAGCCTTTACTATCCTACCGACCTAGAAATTAAGGAAAAGATGGAGGCATTGAAAGCTAAGGTCGAATCCTTCACCAATTGATTCAAATTAATCATGTAGAATCATAAGGATATAATAAGTTAAATCAAAGGCTTGAATATCATGCAACATGAAGTGGATATTTAATTGAGAAGCAATTTGAGATTTATTATGCTTAAAAAACTTCCCAATCTCCTATGGAAGAGATTAAGGAGGAATCCCTTGACTTGCAATAGGTTTTTAGAATGAAATTCAAGGCATATTTGGGCAAGGTCCTATCTCTCGTCTACATTGGATCAATCTTCTCAAGAGAAATTAACCAATAATGTATTATGTGATATTAATGACATGGTTCTATAATTGAACAAATAATAAACTCCACAAGCATAAGAAAAAAATGTCAACATGTGGTGGTGCCAAGAGATACCAAAAGAATGAGTATAAAATGGAAAAAGAAGTGAATGAAGTGATCGGTTGATTGAAATTTTGGGAGGTATGCATTTATTAATACACCTCTCAACAAGTTACAAGTTATTAGGTTGAGTCAATAATGCGCTAATCCTAATATACAAGGTGCACATTTTTTTATGCAAGTTGTATCTACAAGCACACAACTAAATGGTATATTGCAATTAGTGTAACTCAAAGTAGCCCATCAAAAGGGGTTTCAACTTAAAACACAACTTGAAGGGTCGGTTACTAGCTTGAACCTCCTTGAAGAAGAAAGGCCTTAGATTTTGATAACCCAACCATGTGTTGCAATATAGTTCAAATGATCATCAATCTACAAAACTATGAAATCAAGCATCCTTTGTGTCTTCTCCTATTATCTTTTGTTCTTGGCTTCCACATGCATATCCAACATTCTAGTCGTGACAACATAATTGTCCCATTATAATATACTTTGGTCCTCCATGGTGTATTTACATCCCTTCTTTCTGCCTAAGTCCCTCCAAGGGTAATAGTCCAACCCTCTTAAGATGACTAAAATCCCATTTAGAAGAAGAAGAAGACTTGTGTGAAAGAATTTTCTATTATTTGGGACCATCTTCATCTTATATAATGGGCCAATACCCAATCCTCTTTTTAAATCCTCAATAGGTGCAATATCATATTGGACAACCTAATCATCTTCTAAATTATCCTCAAAAGTCACAATCAAGTAGGATGCTCCAAACTATAATTAGTTGTCTCATCTTCATCTATACTGATAGTATTTATGGTAGGACTATCAATGAAATTTAGTAGACCCTAAAATGGAGTCATTTCATCAAATATGATGTTTTATAAAGATATTAGAGAAAATTTTACAACTAAATGCATCTTCACCACTAAAGGGGGTGAACAATCTATTAAAGAACCTAAACTCACATCACAATAAATGCTCTTAAATATGATCTATCTTTCAAGATAGACATAATTATTACTTTGTGGGACCAAATCAAATGAGAAGCAAGCTTATTCTTTTCACAAATAAACTTGATTACACATCTCTCCATCAAGGAATAAAAATCACTCTCACATCTAAAAATAAGAAGTATGAGTTTGTTGTTTTTCCCAAAGGAAACATTATGAGTTAGTTTCATCCCATGTAATGAGCATCCCCCCAAGAGACATGAATATCACACATCAAATGAATCTAATGTGTGAACACAACCTCTTTCAAAGTGATAATATTACCAAACTCATCAACAAAATTCCCAACTATATAAAACCTAAAGTAACTTGATAATCTTTAACTAGCAAGCCACGCTATAAAAATGTAAACCAAAATTCTCCTAACAAAAGTGAGAACCAAGTGATGATGATAACCAAATGTTGTAGCTTCTTATGGATATCAACAAGAGATCAATAACTACAAGCTACCAATCTCATACACAATCTCCAAAATTGAAACATCTAAATATGCATGCCCAAAACATTATTGAACTTGGCATGTAACTTGGACAACTATCCCATGATAATCCTTTCAATGCACACTTGACATCTTTAACAAAAACATGAAAAAAATTTGTTGATATTATCTTGTCAAAAAATTTAACTTCATTTTGTATTGTACTCATAAGTTTTATTTATACAATAATGAAATAAAGGGGAAGATGGAATGACAACATATGACAACTAGCCATCTCCCAAAACTAGAAATATTCTCCTAGCTAATCTTATTGAAAACAATCATATAGATTCATATACAAATAGATAAGTAGAGATGGCATGTGAATATTCAATCATCAGGTTCAATTGTATGTGATGTAGCATACAATTGAACCTGATCATCGATCCATCTAAATTTATTCTTTGTAGATCTCCATGCAAGAAGGTATTCTTCATGTCCATATGATGCAAAACCCAATCAATGTAATGCAGCAATGAAAAGGGCGAGGCATATATAATTCATCTTTGTAAATGGTGCAACGGTCTCAAAATTATCAACCCCTTTATCTTGGGAGAATCCTTTTGCTACTAGGAAAGCTTTTTAATTTTAAAAACTTCCAACAAATTGCATACGTGGATGATATCCATGTTTGTATTCAACTAAATTTCTTCCTTTTGGAAGAGGGACTAAGTCTCGAGTATCATTTTCCATTAGTGAATGAATATCATTAATCATAGCTTCAATAGATTGCAAAATGCATCATTGAAAGTTTGAGGATCTTCTACTTTTGAACTATGATCAACAATATCCATAATGGTCTTTTTAGATCTGGTTCTATGAGTTTCAGTCAGATCCTCTACTAATAGACTTGCATTTTTTCAAGTTTTTCCAGCCCATTTGGAAAAGACTAAGCAACTAAGGTGAATGTGGAGGAGGTGCTAGTGCAACATTTTGTTCCTCTTCAATTTCATCATAAAATAAATCGTCATCATCAGAAGAAGACAATGTAGAAGTAGACGGAATAGAAGATGTAGAAGAAAAAATGTTGGCTTACAGGGCAAAGAGTGTTCCTCAATTTGAACAACTCACCTATAACTACTTCATAAGTGTTTGGGTCAAAAAGGTGATAGGATTTTATACTCAAAATAGCCAACAAAGGATGCTTGGGTGGCTCTTCTTCTCCATCATCTTGCACTTCTCATCTAGGATAAACACCCAAGATTCACAACCAATCACTCGGACTCCAAACTTCTTCTATAGACATATTTCACACTTCTTAATGAGGGCATGATAATAAATATGGTTAACACAATTGACGGCCTCAGCATAAACTTGTGGAGCCTTGTTCTAATTATAAATCATGCAATTGGGAATTTCCTTCAATGTGTGTTTTTTCCATTCTGCAATACTATTCTGGTGAGGTGTGTAGGGAATCATATGTTGCATTTTATCCCAAGCGTACCACAAAAATTGTTCAAGTCACTGTTGACATAATTGCCCCCATTAACAGTCTTAATCCGTTGAATCAGAAGTCCTGGTTGTTTCTCAACAAATGTAGTGAATTCAACAAAGTTTACAAGCTAATAACATCTGAAGTATCAAAGAATGAGTACCCATTAGGATAGCATAAAATGATCCTCTGAAAACAGTTGAGCAGACTTATAGAAAGCTGACCAGAACCAAAAAAATTCGAGTAAAGCTTCAAACAAGAAAACTATTTGTGTAAAGGAAGCTAATAAAATCAAAGGCAATTAACCAAAATCTCCTTCAACTTACAATTGCAGACTCAGCAAGCTATTGTTTATTTTTACAAAAAAGAAAAAAAGTGGAGCAAAAGCCTTAACAGGAAATCTAGTTGATCCTCCAAACTAGGGTTCATTATGGAGTCTTTTTAACCATTTAAGTGATCAATGGGTAGAATGAAAACTGGAACACAAAAAGCCATTGTAAAATCTATTGGTCTCACTACATAAAGGGCTTTGTTGCTGTTTAAAGCTAGTGGAGAGATGCAGAAAGATTCCAAATTGACCAAGATGTCAAGCCTACAACTGGAACCAAGGCAAATAATTGGATATGAGTAGAAAATTGATGAATTTTTTAGCTAATTACAGAGAAGAATAGTGCCAATTTCACTTGCACCTACAGTCTTCATGAAAAGATGACTGATGAAAGGCATATAGAAATCTGTTAAATTAGACTCTGGGTCTGCCTATGTTTGAACTTTGGATTATAAATTGCAGGTGCAATGGTACTACAAATATGGATACATGCTTAAGAGTTCTTTTTATAGGACAGGAATTAGAACGTGAATTTAGAATCCTAGATACTGATCAATACTAAGTCCAGCCAGTAGACTACCGTCTCTACTGCTCTAATAAGCTATCCTGAATGTTTTCTATCACCAAATATGTTTTGTAAATATCCTCACTGGGTTTGAAGATCAAAGAAATTAGTAGATAACGATTAATCTGCTTCAATATAACGTGTAAGCAACCTCTTCATTTTCTAAAGTTGAACAAGCATAGCAAGATATATCTGATATTCTACATCAATATGGATAAAGAGTAACAGGTACTCCTGAATAGGCAATATAAAAATCTCATATCTCATATAATAGCCCGCTCTTCGGAAATTCGCAATAATACACATTAGGAAGCTAGAGAGAGAAAACTTGTACCTAGCCATTGAGGAAATCTCAAACCTTCTTATTTGTAGATCCTGATTTATTTTGAAGGGATTAGTACATTCTCCATCTCTAATAAAGTGAGGTCAATGATGTTTAGGAAATAAGCTTCCCTTCTGGCATACATCTCATCTCAAATCACTTGCAGAAGCATACAAAAAAAACTTAGACAAATGCATTTTGGACAAAAGAGATTGGGAAATTTCGAGGTATGAAGAAGCCTCGAGAAACAAGATTAATCTCCTGTGAAAAAATGAAGGAAAGTAAAACTAAACCATGCAAGAAGCTTTTTTGCAGAAACATGCAGCTCTAGATTTCACAAGATACTCAGATGGATCCTTTCATGTTGAGATTCTCGGATTACAATGCCCTGAATTTTAGTGAGGAAGTTGGAATTCCCCAATATCATTCAGTGTCCATATTTTAAATTATTTTCCTTTCATAATAACTCAAACTGTGTTAGATCTTGCGAGTTCAAGTTATTTAGCATTTATGCTTTTCTGATATTAGACATATACAATATATTGAAAGAGAAATAAACGTTCACTTCACGTAACAACAATGCAGAGCAACTTTTTTCAAATACTTGACCAGAATAACTGGTTTCCTAAGAAAGCCGCCATAGGTACATCCTAGTCTTTATTTTTATGATTATTCAAGTCTTTAAGGCTTGCGTTGCTTTCTAAATCCCACAACTCCATGTATACGAGTTTGTAAACCCCCCAGAATTTGGGTTTTAGGGATTCAACATCCAAAGTCACACATACTCCAGTGTTGCATTCTCGTTGCATCTGATACTTGGCAACGAAGATCTTATTCTTATCGCCTTCTTTATCCAAGCTCCTGGCCTTACATGATGCTGACATGTTTAACAAACATATTCATGTCATTCAAGGTCCCAGATCCCCTGTAGATTGAAACCCAACTCTTTTCGTTTCTCTTCTTTCATCATGGCTCTTGTCCTTTCGACAGGCATCGAACCCTATATAATATATGCTTTGATGTAGCTTGTTACGCTGAATTCCTGGATGAACAAGAATTGCTCTGAATCCAAATATGACTGTTCTGAAAAAGCATCAATGCATATTCTGAGGGTATTTCAGCATCCAGCGCTCTTTAGTATGATAATAACCAACTTCCAAAGACACTAAAGCGCTCATATTTCTCAGATTTTTTTCCCTTCCTTTCAAGAGACAACATCTTCACGAAAAAATCTTATATATGGTTAATCCTCTGCTACTTGGGGTTTTAAGTTCCCAAGAACTTAAGCTCGAATCAGACAAGGAGCTTGTCCTTTGACAGATCTGCAGATATTCTGATCTTTTCCTTTTCTCTCAAATTTCAGTGCATTTCACTCTGTATGTCTAAGAATAAAAATTATAGAGCTCCAATGACGGTAACAATGCCCCAAAATTCTAATCTTCTTCTAACCTATAACTCTTATACAACGATATGATGTATTTATATTGTATGCACGACCATTTTAAGAGGATAGTCACCAATTTGTTGTAGAATTTTACAAGGATCATATCAGATTGGCCTCAGCTTTTGCCCTTTACATCATAGAAGATACCTCATTTAAAATGGTGATAAGATTTGTTTTGGTCTTATCATTCTTTATACCTTGTCAAGATCTTTGAAATCATCCCATATTTGTTTATGAATCTACTGAATTCCTTTCATTAATTTTATGACTTTTAGATGCCCATCTCCATATACTTCATTTCATTTAGAAAATGCATGTCAGCTAGGGTACAGCATTTGATTTATATGTACTAGATATACACACAGATTATCTTATCTGCAAATGAATTCATTTGGAATAAAACTTTCCTCGAAAAGTAAAATCCATTTGATTTGTATGTTTTGCCATCAATCGAATCCAATATTCCAGATATTAGAAACACTTGATTAATTGTCATCACCATTTAAGGCATTTATTGGAAAATTGCTTGCTTCTTTTTCCTCTTGGCAATTTTAATGACCATTCCACATAGTACAATGAAGGTGTTTAGAAATGAGTAATTTCTAATAAAGAACCCAACAAAGGACCATCAACATGATAAATATGTAGGCCTGTCAAGAGGCTTCAATCCTTACAAAACAATGATGATTTCTACTATCTACAGAAATACACAAGTAGTAGATTTTTGGTCTAATTTAAAATGGAATATAGAATGATGATATTGGCGTTACATGATTGGATGAAAGATTGTCATGCTTGAAGCCATAATTTCTCAGCACCTGATTGTCCGCAAAATTTAAAGCTCTCTCCATTCCTTTCCAGCAATTCTCTCCCTCGTAAATCTTGTTGTGGTCTCCACTACAAGGTTGACACCCTGTGAAATGTGTCACAAATGGCCTCCTCTTCTTATTCATCTCAGCTTGCCCTACCGCTTCAGTTATTTTATCAAACCCCATGTAGAACTTCCTCATATCTGCATATTCCCTGCTCATTTCCTCCGCGTGCCTCTGATTCAGTATAGGATGCTCCTTCTCCGCGGCCCCGTACATATTTTCAATATCCTCGTAGCTACCCACAAGCTCAATCCAATACCCATTCAGATTATATAAATGCTCCAAAAAAATCTTATCACCCCACTTCTCCTTCTCCTTGAGCAACAAATACACAAGTGCAGACTGATCATCAGAGTCCTTAAAGGCTCTATCTGACAGAGCATCTGAAAGCAGTTTACTAGATGCATCAAATTGAGGAGTTTGTGGGCCCAGACTAGCCCACCTCTCCATGAAGTCCATAGACCACTCACAGTTCCTGATCAAAAAAATCCCAGCATTCAAGCTTACCCAGCTCCTCTTTTCATAGACCAAATGCTTCCAACCATGCACCACCATGTTATAGTTCTCATAGCTCTCAAGTGGAAGCTCAAAATCCATGTCCGTAATGGCTGCATCAGAGTCCATCCACCAGATCCACTCTGCCTCGGGATGGGCCACCATGGCTGCCCTCACCAATGGGATCTTGGCCCAAAAAGTATACATATGCTCTTCCAACAACACTGTGTTATAAAATATGTCAACCCCATGGCGCCTGCAGTAATCCACTTTGTTCTTGAAAAACCTCAGTAACAAATGATCTCCAATTGGGTTCCTGCAGGGGGTGGCCTGAGAGCCAGACACCAATAATACTCTTGGCTTTGCATAACTTTTAGCATGTGGGTGTTGCTCCAACCACAGTCTTCTCTTCATATCCCAGCCCTTAATTGACTTCCCGATTGTATAACCCACCTCTGGATCATTGTAAAAGTTTTCAGGGTCCTTATCCCAGTCAACAAAACCACCATAGCTGTTGCCACCACTGTTGCTGGACTGGCACTTGTGAGTTAAAGGAATGCCTTCTGTTTCTAGATTCTCCACGGTATAATTTGAAGACCCAATTCTCCACAGAGCCCACACAAGAAATAGTGCTGACATAGCACCTCCCATGAAAACCAGCCAATCACACAGACCATCAACCCTGAATTTTTTCGTCCACCCCTTAGAATAGGTTGCAGACCCTCCTCCATCCATTGTACTTTTTCCCATCACACCGACATCCATATTCATCTAAAAACACTTAGAATGAAACGAACCAAAAACAAAACATAAAATCCTACCAGAACCTAGTTTTCATTTCTCTCGTAGACACATGAATGAAGGTTAACTCCAATTGCTCATTTACCACAGACACACGAAGACACGGAACTTTACTCTTGATTACAAAAATTAAGACTCAAAAGTAACCGCCACTTCCAATTATAACCAGCAAGCCACCCAATGGTGTACGCTGTCATGTGCTTATATACACAATGCACGTATCTACAATGAATACATTTACCGTCAATTCCGCTCTGTTCTCGGAGCTCCACGCCCATACCCTTCTGGGTATGTCCTGCAGAATATTTACAAGCAACGAGGTGGTCACATGCATGTGCCCACACAGCGCCCGGCATACGGATACACAATGTATATATCCCATTTGTGGAGTTTAGCAGGGTTTATTCGCGCTTTTCGACGGTAATCGCATGTAATTTCTCCACCCACAAGCTTCCGACACGTATCTATGGGTCTTTTCATCGGCGTACACACGATGCATCTACATCTACAGTAACAGTACAGTGGATATATGCCCGTTAAAATCTTTGGCAAAAATTTAATTTAAGATTACAGTCGGTGGAATGGCTGTTTTAGCGGTACGTTCCATATCAAAGTCTTGCACGATTTATTCGTTTGAGGGGCCGTTAATTTCGGTTATGGGCCCCACCGTTTGAACTTTTGTTCTCCCTATCGCAATCAAATTTTATACTGATTTTCCTTTCCTAAAAGTAAATTGTAATAATAAGTATGATTAATTTAATTACTTAAAATTTAAAATTTAAAATAATTAAAACGTAAATTACACCAAAATAAAGAAATAAAAAGAAATAAAATCTTCTTGAAATTAGATCCTTAATTTAAAATAAACAAATAAATATATTTTTTAAATAATTGAATGAAAAAGATTCCACTCAAAATAAAAAACTGAAGTTATATAATTTCCCAATAATCAAGGCCTTCCCAAATGAAAAAAATATCATTCAATTTACTTTATTCTTTTCATTTCCATCTTCTCTTCAAACTTGTTCTAATACTAAGAGACCAATGTTTTTCTCTTTTAATTTTTAAAGGAAATGCCAATTTTTTAAAGTAAAAATTCCACTTATGTGGGTGCCCACATAGCATTGAAAAATGTCTTTTGGAAAATCTGCTTAAGAGAAGGCAGATCATAATTGGACTAAAATATTATAATTGTCTTCTTTTGATGAGAGAATATTGAAGTGTCAACCTTTGGGTGGAGGTTGTGATGATTATGTCCATGGAGAATGGAGAATAGGGCAAGGCAACTATATGTTGAACAAAACAAAATCAGGTGTGCATGATGGAAAGGGTGGTTGTGTACACAAGATTCAAACCATTTTGACCAAAATTTATTTTATAATAATATTTTTTGCTTAGGAAATGGTGGCATGTATAACACTGTTAGTATGTTAGTACACATGCAACAGTGACACTTGCTCTTATATATACATTTATTTCCCATGATTATTCCAGGGTAATTCAATCAATACAAATATATAAGAATAAGGTTCAATCAATACACATATATAAGAATAAAGTAATAGGTATATAAGAATAAAGTAATAGGTTAATAAGTGGTAGTTATGGGTACGAACATTTTAAATTTAAATGTTATTGATAGGAAAGTAAATGTAAAGTGGATAAAGATATTTAGTTTTGAGTTCAGAGATGAATAATTTTGTTGTAATTATGGAATTTAGATTGTCTTGTAATTAGAAATAGGATTTTTTTATTTGTATATAATCTTAGATTCTATACAATATTTATGTTTTCATTTGAGTTGAATCCACATCCATGAATATGTCCTCTATCGCATGAATGTGTACTACTTATTTTGTTAGGATCAATGTTGTTTACTCTACTATCTAGACTAAGAGTATTAAGAAATACTTTTAGAGGTTTGTTAAATTGTTAGGGTACAAATTCTCCTATGTCAACTCTTGAAAAAAGATTGGCTTTATGATCGTGTGAATGGTTGAAGACAACACTCTTACAAACATGCAAAGGCTCCTAGGAGGATTATGCAAATCTTGATTCATTTAGTGCAATAATGGAGTATTCCTAACATGCTCATTTCATCAATGTGAATATTTGTTTCTTGATGGTTAATGATGACAAATGATTGCAATTGAATATTTGAAACTATTTTTTGAAAAATCAAAGGTCAAAGATAGAAAGTTCAAGGTGGATAGTGAATGTATTAGGATGGGTACAATAATGGTTATGATAAATGATGGATGTATAGGAAATATGTACAAATACATATGCGGGAAGTGGGAATGTATGTAAATAGGTGAGTACTAACATGGTGGAAAAAGCTTAACTTTGCACAAGAGCATGTCATTTGTCAATATGTAATTGCATTAAGGTATTCTCTCAAAGTGGGTACAAATCTAAATGGGATTTAGGATGGGTATGCAAATTTTATTATTATATTTTGCCCCCACTTTGAGGTGGATGTGAATTCTAAAATGATCATGTACTTCAAAGTATATATCACTCATAAACATGCAAGAAAATATACAAACATAAAGGGATACCTCAGTCCATATAAAGTAATGAGCCCTACTAAATGTCATCATTAAATTTTTGTTGCTCCATGGGAGCCTACAAAACAAAGGAAAAATGTATAATGAATAGCTTCTATCACACAAGTAACAATGAAGATAACTCCAAGTTGAATTTTACCCTCATCGATCATGAAAATGAAGGGCAAGAGAGACAAGGGCCCTAAATATTCTACTTGTACATAAAGTGGTACTTCTCTATCTAGCCTAATGATCATGGAATGACAAGGTGTACTAGACATTGGCATGTCATATAATAATGATCCATCTAGTCACAATGTTGAGTCTTTATGTAGGCATTTGTAATTGTTTGTAATTTTAACATAGGAGTGTTAGTGATAAGATATGTCCCTTAATTGGTTGCTTCCATTGGATAGAAGGAATTGGAAAGGGAAAAATAATACATGAATTTAAATTTAAGGTGAGTATATAACTACACCAACCATGTAAAGCAATAACTATAATAAATGCATCATGCAATTAACAAGTAGAACATCTTGAAAGATAGGCATGGTAAGCATGCATGGATTGGAGTTATCATTCAATGTGGGAAAAAAAAGATGGTGTGGTCCTTGATGACCAAAAATGCCTAGATGTAAGCAAATAGCACACTATAAAAGTCACATCCCCAAATGTGGCGACATGAGTACACGTGGTCAAGGTAAAGGTGATAGGTTCTTGGTGTTAATGAAATATCATAATGCATGGTTTAATATGTGGTGCATAGTGTGGGGAAGGTTATAGTTTTTCTAGTGTAACTCTTACAACATGGTTAGGTCATGTGAGTGCAATATGTAAAATGTGATCACAAAAAATGTATGTAAAAATGGTTGCCTCTACATGGGCAAGATAGTGCGATGATGTGAAAAAAGTGTAATGGAAAATAATTGGGAGCAAATGTATAAACACCCAAATAATCAATTAAGATGGCCCTCATTAGTCACAAATAGGCTATTATATTGATGGATAAGTGGTTAGGCACAAATAAATAATATGTGATCATGAAGACACATGAGAAGCAAGGTGCCTTGGATGAGTGGAATAGTTCAATGAATCTCACAAGATCAAAGGGGACATAAAATGATAATCAATGGATAAAAATCCCCCTTTATGTATAGAAATTAACAATAATATTGTTTTAAATTCATAATGTAATGATGAAGGTATGTCCTTCAAATGAATTTGATGCAAATATACCCACCAACTCAAGTCCCCAAGTAGAGAAATGCCATGGTGAAGTATAGGGTGAAACTTGTGTTCAAGTACATGTTTTAGATTACTATGTTTTGGGCATGTTGCACACTTTTGCACAAAGTCAAGAGAATATTTTTCACATTTTCTCTAGTAATCTACTTAATATCTAATTTTTTTAAACAAGTAACTTGGTGCTAATACAACTGCTATGTATTCCCCCATGGGCCTCCTAGAGTGCAATAGCTTTCTCTTGGTTGTTTAAAATCTAAATAAAAACCATTAAAGCCTTGGTAAAAAATAACTCCCAAGGCATCTAGTAAAAAACTTATGAATTCAAATTTTGATATTCTTAGTACATTGGGGTGGGAATGTCCCAAAATCTATCTATACATATATCATCAAACCACTTCTCACTAGTAAGTGTAGCATAACTCATGCATGTGTCACAAATATAATTTTTTCTTAATCTATGAATAACCAACATGAATCAAGGACCATTATCATCCATGCTTGTCAAGGAACCATATATTTTCTTGAGATGGAATTAATAGTAAACTCATCAAATTAAGTAAGAAATTATAATACTAATTCATAATATTGTGTTAATTTAGCTTCTTTAGTTTTATAATTACCCATTTTTATCTAGCTACGAGTTGTGAGTCACCATGTCTATCAATAGATTTAAATTTGAGGTAAATGGTGACCCACAACCTGATGATCAATGCTTCATACTCAACCACATTATTGGTACATAGAAAATCAAGCTAAAACAATAATAACATGATGTTTCTCAAGAGAGAAATTATGACCACTCCTACCCTTGAGCTATTCATGCATCTCAAATTGGAAAAAAACATGGTCCAAGGGAAGGTAGCCTTAATATGTATATTATTGTGTGGAAATGGTGTATCCAATGGCACATTGGTAGGTTATGGTGATTCAAGGATTATTCTAGATCGTGTTCAAGTGAATTTTGTTGTCCAGAAGTTTCAGATTGATTTAAGGAAGCATGTACTTAATGTTTTATGGTGTTTAGCATGAGTATTGGCCGACCTTGTATTAACACTACATGTGAGGCTTGTGGAAGCATGTTGAGGAGTGTTATGATTTATTTGGGTCCTAATTAAGGATTTATATGGGTCGCCTTCATTCCTAATCCACCGTAGGAATGTTCAAGTGTTGACCTAATTTGAAATTTTAAATGTAACTTGCAAGGCTGCAAAAGTGTTGGAGAATTTGTGGTGGATTCCTTGTTGCATTGATAATTTTTTCTCTGTTAACATTTCTCTTCTATCTTCTTTGTTTCTTTTTGTGGCAGTGAGCATTTTTGGACAATGTGTCCTATTCTAGCAATGAGCCCTTGTACCGATTTTACAATTACTTATGTCATGAGCTAATCCTCACTATGGTTTTTCCCTCATTAATTTTTCCATGTAAATCTAGTGTTCTCTTGTGTGTGGTGTTATTTCAATTTCAATTATTTGCATTTCATGATTAATCACTTTAACAGAATAAGGGTAATGAATGCATGTGGATCTAATTACTATTGAGGGTTTTGATGTTTTAATTTGCTACAACTGATTCACCCCCCCTCTCAATTGTCTTGTTCATTCAACATTGGAGACAACTAGAAGGTATGTGCCAAGGAAAGGGGGCATCTAGAATGTTTGCATCAATGCTGGTGCATCTGTAATAGTTTATATTTTTAGTCCATGTTACCTTGTTAAAGCTACATATATAATCATGTATCCATCTATATGGAAATTGTAAATGTGAAATGTTATCTTGAATATATTTATGTAAAGTTAAATCATACTTATATTATTGGAGTGATTCTTTGATTATGCAATAGAAAGTTTGGATAAAGTCATATTTCAAATGATGCATTTATTATTGAATAGAAAAGAAAATTTTAATGGCTCATAATGCTAGTAGCATAACTGTCCACTCATGGCTAAAACATAGAAAATTTTACCAAGTAGAACATTGGGCATGTTACAAAAGCCTCATAATTATTATTTTTGAATGAGTAGAAGAGTTATAAAATATAACTAATCACTTGATTCTTCATAAATGGAAAAAGAGGACATGTCTACTTGAATCAACAACATAATTATTCCTGCCTATTCCAAATAAGGGACCTTTCAAACTTAGATTATGACAATTATAGTAGGTCAGTCTCTCAAAATAGTTCAACATTATTTTTTAGTGAACATGTAGCCCCAAAATAGGCGTTTCACAATTTTATCAACATGACAAAAAATACATTTAATTAGCCAAAGAACAATCATCTTAATCTCTTGTCAATAGACAATTTATAATGCAACATTTTTCAAGAAAACATTTGAGAATCTAAATCAATGATGGAATTTTTGATTTGTGCACTCAAATCAACCCAATATTCATGACTAAATTTATATTTCTACTTATATTAAGACAAAATACTACTGATATTGTAGTAAGAAAAAGCAAGGAAGTATTAGAAATATAACCAATGCCGATCCTTACAAAAAATACAAAATATTGAAATACAAATTTAATAATTAAATTAGATGGAAACAAAAGTATATATATATATAATAAAAAAAATACTTAAAATTATTATTTAAATTATCTTTGATATAAAAAGAGTTACTCAACTTGTATAAAATGTATTTGGTGTTTAATTTTGGATTGATGTTTATTTTCTAGTTTGTAGATTGTTATTAGGTTTTTACGTTAGCATTGGGAATCTCTTATATATTTTATGGTTCAAAAATTAAAAGTACATGTTTAATAAAACTATACGTAGAATTATAGAGAGTTAATACTTAAAAGATTGTAATAAAAGATTATGATGTGTTATGGAGATTAAAAAATATTTGAGTAAAGATTTTATCCAATTTCCATCATGATGTTAATTTTAATTTGTTTGATTGATAAATATGTGATAAAGAAAGACTCAAAATAAAGATCTAGTACTTGAATAAAGATAAAGAGATTACGATAGAGACATTCTAAGAATTTTACTGTTTAGGATAAATCATATGATTTTATTGTTTAAGACAAATCATATGGAACCTATTTCTAATGTAGGTAACATATGTAACTTTGTCTAAGACTAATGTTGTCTACCTAAGCACATTTATTTTTTGAATACATGTTTTTCAAATAAGTGGTTGTTCTTAAAAATAGAGTGGGGGATACTATAGGTGATGGGATAAATGTTGATTTGTTTGATAGCAATCACTTTTTGGTATTCATGTGAAAATAATATGTTGTGTACACTAAGCAAAGATGCTAATGTAAATATATCTTAAATTAAAAATAAGACTAATTTAACTATAACTAAAATATGTTAAATGTGAATAATGTTGCAAGATACCAATAATCAAATATCCTAAGAGACTTAGGGTGATGTCCTTAAATGAAATTCTTAAACACATAATGTGAGATTTTGATGTGTAGGATAATGACAATAATCACATTCTCAAAAAGTTACCTTAGAAAGTGATAGATTTGAAATTTAATTTGGGAGGACTAGGATGCAACATAGCCTAATCCAAGGTAAATGATTAGGGTTGTGACATTGTCAAATTGAGAAGTAACTATATATATTTGGACTAGTCTTGACTAAGTAGTGTACAAAGTTGATTTAGGTGATAGGCTTAAAGTTAGGGTAGTTTAGTGTTTTGAATAAGTCAAATTGAGTGTTAAGAGCTCACATTTATAACATCAAAGAAAAATGGTGTGAAACAAATTGGTAAAGTTTCATGTATGATTATTTAGAGTGTTACATGCATATAACATTTCTTTGCAATAAAATAATTTCTCTAAAAATTAATTCACGACCCTTCTTAACTTTGGTAATTTATACCATAAATTTTTTAGGTACTTGTTTAATTGCACTAACACTAGCTAACATCTCCTTTAATATGAAATTGATTTAAATGAATTTACATTCTTTAATTTTTTTGTTCGCAAATCTCAAAAGACAAAATTTGTACATCAATACAACTTCAATACCTTACAATATAATGTGGTCATTTTCCACAATAAATCTTTTTTCATAATTATAAAGTTCTATAAATCTCTTATACCTTCTAATAAACACCATTGTGATTCTTGTTCAACTTGAAACTTCTTAGAGAAGTGGACATTTCCATTCTTTAGAGCAAATTAATTTCACTATGCATAAGAAATAGTGTTAATAAAATATCTCTCATAAATATTTGTCAATCATATAAATTATCTAACATGATATTTTTCATCTACCTCTTAAAATGAGTTATAAATGATCTATTACTAGAACTTTTCTCATCACACCCATATCCATGTTCATTTAAAAATATATATATTAGAGGATATTTTTCATCCACATGTTCTATAGATAGAAATCTTTTCCATACCATGTTCATCTAAAAAAAATTACAATAAATTTTTATTAGAGTCTATTTTTTCAATCCTCCATAAACTTTAAGTAGGGATGAATGAAATTTAGTTACAATTACCTTTTTATTATAGAAATATATAGAGACATGATTTTTTTTAATTCTTCATTAAATATATGGGTGTTGTGTATGTGTTAAACAATGTTACGATCATTTATGTAACTTTTGTCATGTTTATACATTCTATATATGAATGTTGTGTATGTATTTAACAATGTTAGAATCATATACGTAACTTTTGTCATGTTTATACACAATATATACATTTTATTAACAAGTTTAAAAAATATTTTTATATATATTTTTTTAATGAATAATATTGTATTAATTTTAATATATTAAAAAGAGAATAAACTATTTATAAAAAAAGAGAAGATGACACACTCTCAAAATCTAAGCTAGACCAAGCTTAAACAACAAGACGAAATAAAAAAACAAAATTGAAGAAAGTCAAACCTATATAAATATCTCTATTGTACAACTATAGACATGGACAATAGCTCAAACAAAACAAAAGCATTATTGTCTTTATTCTTTTGTTTTATATATGAAAAAAATAGAACGTGAAAAAGAAAAATCAATTTTAATGCTTATATCATTATAAATGAATAATTTTTTATTTTTTTCATGTTTCATAAATTATTCTTGAAAAAGAAAGGAGAAAAAAAAGCCTTTCATAGGGTGGGTAGCGTTTGTAAATTTGTGTGTATAATTTGTCCTTGTTTGAAAATGTGCTCCCGACATCTTAAAACAGATTGGACTAAAGTCGTGTGAGAATATTTTGAGATTTAAAATGTTAAACAAATATTTAAGTATTCTCTTCTTTTCAAAAAGTAATGAGCATTATGGGGACAAAATTAACGAGAAGAGTTTGTTGTTTTGAAAAGTATTAAGATAAAAAAAATTATTTAATGTATCAGGAATATGCGGCTATAAAATCTAGATGAAAATATTTAAAAACTAAAATAATAGTTATTAAATTTTATGCTATAGGTGTAACTTCTAGTGACAAAGGGGAAGTATCTCATTTATGATGTGAAAGAATAAATGATTTTTTATTTTTATTTTTAATTTAAAGTTGATATTCATTTTTTAAATATAAAAAAATCTTAATTTTAAAGTAAATAAATAAATTCTATTTAAAATAAAGTAAAAGCATTAATTTTTTTAATATGTTGTAAATAAAATAATTTTATAGTAAAATGAAATAAAAAAATTAAATTTTTTAAATATGTAATAAGTCAAATTATTCTAAAGTGAAATAAAGTAAAGTAATTATTAAGTGAATAAAAAAAAATTATATCTATTTTTATCTTACAGATATTTATCAAAAAAGTGGAGAGATACAATCTCAAGGTATTTATCCATTTTAAATAAAAAATTAATAATGACATCTTGAAATATCTCATGTCTTTTAGATATATATATTTAATAAAATTTTATTATCTTATAAAATTATAATAGACATGATTAAATATAAAAATAAAACATTTACACATAAAATAAATTATGCACAAGACACCTATTAATATTTCAATTTAAAATTTAGTGTTTTTTTTGTATTGAACAAAGCTATAAAAGTACAGTAAGTTAAAGAATGCAGTTCTAAAGATGGACTGCCAAAAGAAAGAGCGAGAAAGCATTAGACATAGCAAGCATACAACTCACAAATACAAATAACTATGCCAATCATCAGTAATAGAAATGGCTGGCGAGCAGTACATATAATCCAAAATACAATGCATGAAGGACATGATTACATATTGAACTTGAAAAACATGGACATGATTACATATTGAACTTGAAAAACATTAGTAGTTGTTTGGCACAAACGAACTCCCCTTCATGGTGTTGAAGGAACTGATATCTATCAAGCCCAGGCGCTGATTGTAATCTGCATCACCTTTACGTCCCTTCCTTAGCTGAAAAATTTAGTGTTTTTTACATTAGTATTGTATCATCGTCTTACATTTGCATTTATATATCCTCCAAATACCTTGAATACAACATCCCATCCATATATTTATTTATATGAAGTACTTTAATTTTTGCATGTATTTATATTAAATATTTATTTGTGTTAATATTATGATTGTTAAAAATCTAAGTATCATATTCCTTTGAACTATGTAATGTTTAATTTAGATTTGATTTATGCTTAAGCAAATATATTGTATTAGATCAATCAAAATTTCAATACATATCAATATTAAAATTGAATAATATCAATAAAATTACTATTTATCTTTTTTTGATATATTTTTAATGTATTGCTATTTTCATCAAAATAATCACTCAATTTTAAATGTTTGATATTAAATATTTATTTGTGTTAATATTATGATTGTTAAAAATCTAAGTATCAAATTATTTATTCCTTTGAACTATGTAATGTTTAATCTAGATTTGATTTATGCTTAAGTAAATATATTGTATTAGATCAATCAAAATTTCAATACATATCAATATTAAAATTGAATAATATCAATATAATTACCATTTATCTTTTTTGACATATTTTTAATGTATTACTATTTTCATCAAAATAATCACTCCATTTTGATGAAAATTTAAAAAACAAAATCATAGATCTTATTCAAATTTTATTAAGTTCTAAAAAAAACTTTTTGAAAATAAAATAGCATATTTTTTTACCGAAAAATTCCCTCTAAAATGACCCAACAATGAATGAAAATCTATGTAATAAAAATCTATATGATAAACTTAATCCCTACTAGATCGTTTAGCTTTTTTTTTACTATTTAATATCACCTCATCATGGAAAGATGCCGGTCCACTATTTCTAGCTATACTACCCAAAAAAAAAAAAGGCTTAGCCTTTATTTATTGATCTTTGTCACGTAAAAGAAAAACGCCTAATGTAGATCCACCACATGAATTATATATGATTATTATTTTTATTTTAAATCTTAGATTGAGAAAAATATAAGAAAATTAACCATTGATGATAGACAAATATAATAGAAAGGCAAACATAATTGTTCTATTTTTTCCCCCTTAAATTATTAATATTCATTTGCAATCAAGTAGTATTAATAATTTAACTCTAACATGAAATTGTTTCACAATGTATGTTAATAAGTTAAATATCTTGTTAGAGAATGAAATAATTTGTTAATAAAATTGTTTATAATATAGAAGTTTAGTTAGAAAAAAAGTAGAGTTACAAAGGCTATTCAATTATAGCTAGATATGAAAGTAACTTAGAAAAACTAGTATCATACTTTTGGCTAGATTTGTGATTTAAGTGGAATAGATGTTGGAGTTGATCTCTCAACCCTACAACTCCCAAAGATCATTTGCAATCAAACACATGCCACACATAGAGAAAGCTAGGCTATGGAGGTTAGATTGATCTAGAAAGATGAATCATATTGATTATACGAACCTCACTAAATGAATAATAATGATATAGTGATTTTTTATAAAGGAATAAAAGCTATAAAAACAACCCTAGGTGAGGATGAAAGGATATCATGACATGTGTCCTCATCATATGACTTGAGACATGAAAATGAACATGACTTAAGTAAGTTTAAGCACTAGAATAATAGGTTACTCTAACACCCCCACTTAAGTGCAAGTTAGGGAGTAGCTAAAACCTCTAAATATGAATGCATAAAATGCAAAAGATGGGTCATGACGACTGAAGCCTAACGAGGTACTCATGTATAAAAGATCTCTAAAAAATGGAGAAAAGGAGAAAACCTAATGGGAAAAGAATCCTCTCGAAAAGAGAGAAAGACAAATGAAGGACTAAGAAGCCTCTAAAACAATGTCCCAAAAAGAATAGGAACATGAAGAACATCACTAAAGCACAAAAAATAATATAAACAATTTTCGAAAGATGACTACTATAGTGCTAAAATGAAGAACCTCCTCTAAAATCAGGATGATAATCATGACCAAGAAGACACCAATATGCATGAGTACCCCTAACGAAACCACTCAAACAATGATCAAATGGAAAACAAAGGAAAAAAATATGATAGTTGAAGATACATATGACACTTGAAACTACATGATTGAACCCAACAACAATACTCAACCATGCAAGAAAACTACAAGTCAAAAATATAGGTACCAATAGTCTAAAGAATCAATCAACTAAGGATGGAAGGCCGCCTCCACAAGATAGGAATGCAAGAGTGTATGTGTGGTAAGTGACCCATCTCATCAAAATACATCGGTAATTAGCCACTAGATATGCCTAGTACATAAGAACAAATACTAGATACATAGTTCACTCCAAAATGAAACCAAGGAAGCATTAGCACCAATACTAGAAACCTCCCCATAATGCTAACAAGGGAGATGCATGAAAGGCCCACTAAAAATTTGTGTCACCATGTACAACATGAAGGAGAACAAAGATCATTTGAATCTCCACAAGAAAGCACCTGCAACTAAAAAAGGGTGTGCAAAACAAGGCACACATGTGCATGGGACAAGAATCACTAGGATTCATTGTTGTTGTGGAAGGGACACTCACTTAAAAAAGGTGTAATGGAAAAACTAAAGAAGTACAAAACCCCGCATGACACTTTATAACATAGTGTAGGTACAAAATAAGGCATAATAACATGTGCAAAATCCCCAAAAAGAATACATAGGAGTGACACTTTGTCTCAATGCTTCTACAAAAGAGAATGCATTCAAAATATGCCTAAAATTCTCAAAAGGGACAAAATTATATAAAATACGTGTAGAACACCTCAAAAGAAGTCAACCCATGCAAACAAAATGGTTCCACATGTCAAAACGTCCAAGTGATCAAGCAAAATATGAAATCCCAAAAAACTAAATAAAATGTACTTGGGAAAAATGTAGCAAAAGTGTATAGATATCTTGGAAGAGCTCTAAAAGACCTTTACAACACTACAATAATTATGAAAAACAAAGGAACTAGTTAAAATTTATGATCTTGGGAGGTGAAAATGAGCATCTAACTTTGATAGGTGAATAAAATGTACTAGTATAAAAAATTGAGAAAAATACCTACACCACTGGAAGTTTATCAAAACCAACTTTCCAACAATATCTCATTCGCCAAAATTTGATACTATATGCCCAAGTTATATCAAAATAAAAAAATAGCTCCTTTAGGGCGATTAAAGGCTAAGAAGGAGCAGGTAGGGGGTCATCTGTACTGCTAATGTCAAAAAAATAGAAGATGTTACTCAATGAAATATTCCAAGAAGCCAAAAATGTTAATTTGACCTGAAAATCATTGAAAATAACAGGAAATTGATGTATACCCAAAAAAACACTAAATTATCAAAAAACTGCTCATGGAAAACCACAAATCGGGAACAATTGATGAAAAAACACAAATGGTCATTGTAAAACTAATCAAAACCAAAAAAAATGTAGGATTAATCAAAAACCACCAAGGGTCTTTTGAAACTGCCAAAGAAAGTGTTGAAAAATATTTTAGAGGATGCAAAAAAGGCCAATGTGAATTTAAAACCACATAATAGGTAGAAAACTACACACGCACATGAAAAATATGTTGGTATATCCAAGGATGTCATTGGAAGTGTGAAATGTTAGGAAATATTGGAAAGGTGACAAGAAATAGTAGAAAAGACACACTAATGGTCAACTTTAAATGCCACCAAAAGATCTAACTTCTCCCAAAAACAAACAAGTGTTGGGAGGTATTAAGTGTCCCTCAAGGAAATGAAGCTCTTGGGAATACAAAAATCCAAGAAAAAATATAAACAATCTCCATGAGCTTTAAACAAGGCCAAAAAAAATCTTGAGGGGTGGATGGGTATCTTTTCTAGTTCGACCCAAAACATCAATGAAGTGGAAAATGCTAGTGGTTGGTTGTCATCACTGTGAAGTGTCTCGCTAGCAAAAGTCTCATGAATTTAGTTGATTGGGAGGAAATGAAAGTGGTGAAAAACAAGCATCTAGGAGTGGTTAGGACAAGTTGTGTTGCCTAAAAGATATGCCTCCAATCGACTAAAAATGTGTTGCATAATAAACTTAGTGTGTTTTGCAAAAACCCCCAAAACACCATGAAATTCAAAGGTCCATGAGAAAAACTCACCAAAGCTACCAACCAATGCCAAAAAGCATAAAAAATCTACAAAAAACCATAGGAAATTCCCTATAAGTCAAGAAATAAATCCTAAAACCATTAAATATTTAATTAATGCTTTAAATAAATTCATAGGATTTATAGAGAAAAATTCACCGACCAAATTTTTTTTGTTGAAATTCGCAAATGTAGGGCTAGTGCAAGAGAGGTACGAATCCATACAACTATATAGAATTTGTACAACATAAAATTTTCTACCTTGAGATCCTTGCAACCCCTAATTTAATATTTTGCAATTTTTCAACTACTCCAATTTTAGTGTTTGGGCAGTTGATCTATAGGCTTTTGGGCCTTTTATATGCAACAATAAGGTCCATTTGGCTCCAAAGTGCATAAAAAATTCACCTAATTTAAGATCTCTCAAAAATAAAATAGAGGATTGTAGACCCGAGCTCTGATAACATGTTGGAGTTGATCCCTCAACCTTACAACTCTCAAAGATTGCCTACAATCAAACTCTTGTCACACAGAGAAAACTAAGATATGGAGGCTATATTGATCCAAAAAGATGAATCATTTTGATTGTACAAACCTCACTGAATGAGTAATAATGATACAATGAATCCTTATAAAGAAAATATAAAATCTAAAAAATCAACCCTAAGGAAACCCTAAGTGAGGATGGAAGGAGATCATGACACGTCTCCTAATCATATAACTTGAGACACAAAAAGGAAAATGACCTAAGTAAGCTTAAGCAATAGAGTACTAGATTACTCTAACAATAGACACTTTGAGAATGATATTTCTCGACATCTTATATACAAAATATCAAACATAAAATCATAGTCATTTCACATAATAAGTTGAAGTTAAAGCATTGTTATTAAATTAAAAAAAATTATTATTTGAAATGGTAAAAATTATATGCCTTGCACTTTTCATTTTTGTTTTGGAATAATATTGATTAGATTAGTCTTTATGTAATAACTAGCATATAAATCACATGTTTCATTTGAGAGTTTGGTAAATTCTTTGAACTTAGCTTGATTTTTCCTCAACACATTCTTAGGATTAGTCTTCCTCTTAATTTTACTAAAAAAACATTGAAAATTTTCAAATTATATTTTAGGGTATTGTATAAGTAGAAAACCCTATTTCATTCTAGATGAGAAAAATGGGAATAAAAACTAAGATTCATCAAGAGCTCTATGTACACTTTTTGTATTATAACAATAACATCAACATCTCCATATGTACAAATAAAATATAAAATATTTACCACATATTACTTAATTAAGTTTTGAGATGTCAACATTGAATTCTTAAAACTATATTTATCTTTTAAACCACCAAACATCATTAAAACCATGATCTCAAATTTTGTTGTTTTGTATGGCCTATTTGGTAGGATTGTAGTTTGTTGAATGTTTTGTATAACCTATTTTGTAACATCACTATAGTATTATAACAATATATATCTAGGCTACTAAAAACATACAAATAGATAAGTAGAATAAGTGCCTTGAGAATGATATCTCTCGCTTTTTACATATATTTAAATCTAAGATTAGTATCCTAGGGTACTAACAAATAAATATTATATTTTATAGTTGAATAGTTACAAACAATAACTATAGATTAAAGGATAAGAAAGATTATAGTTAATATTAATTAAAACAATTTACATTAGTATCAAATAATTTGACCTTGAATGATTATTTAATAGTGATATTCTCATATAATTTGAGATTATGGTATAAAATTAATGGTTGTATTTAGGCTTTTTTTGTAAAATACGATTAAAAAATTTAAGATTTTTTTAGATAAAAGGTGTTGAGCACCTATAAATATTATTATTATTAAAAAAGAGGAGTATTACATCATATATGGTATCATTGCAGAGAAAATATAATAAAAAATAGTACAATTGTAACTAGGAGCAAAAAAGACATCTCACAGACAAAAACCAATACACATATTTTGTTTTGTAAAGGAAAGCAAAAGAGAACCCATTGAAATAGAGTTAATTTTTTTTGTGGAAATTGGAAATAGTTTCTTTCTCATCATCTGCAAGCAAGAGATTGGGGTCATTGTTGTGGTGAGTTACAATAGAACACAATAGTCCTAGAGCCAACACCACCTTGGAATATTTGATGGGAGCAGGTGGAGGATGATCAAGAAGAGTGTGAAGGGTAAAAAGAACATCAATTTTTTTTTTCAAAGACTCCTAGTCAAAGAGGTGGCTATAAGAATCCATTGCAATCTTGAAAACTAGACAAAAATTATTGATCAAGACAATGGAGAAATCATTTACAACACGTCCAACCTTTGAGGAAGAGAGGGGAAAGGAACTTAAAAAGAGGCCACCAACAAGATAAATTACTTCAAACATATCATAAAATATTTTAATAGTTTTTATTATATGGGAAAAAAAGGTTTTGAAGGGACCCAAAACCCTTTACATCACATTACATCAAAATGCTACTGCAAAAGAGAATACTCAATAAAGCATAATCAATAGACAATAGCCAAAAAAACAACCTAATAGTAAGAAAGCAAAGACGGAGAAAACCAAAAACATACACAAAAATCACTTAAGATTCTTCAAGTTATTGGCCACCTCAATCTCTTGATTATAGTGCAGGTTAACCATATCCATTAACTCTTGTTTTTCTTCTTCAAAAGCCTTCCTTAGGCTCCCCCTCATTCTAGTGCTTGGGCCTTTAGCCTTCTCTTTGACATTCTTCTTACCCTTCCCCTTGGAAGTCTAATCCTTCTCAAACATGTCTACAAAATACATTTGATCCTCATGGAGCTGACTGATTTTTCTAAAGAGAACCTTGAGAGAGTCCACACTATTTTTGACAGAACTATAACTAATTTGCAAGATCTTTTTGATATCCTCATTCATTTCCTTAATCTTTTCCTCCAATATACCAAGGTGGCTTTCACACTGGGCTTTGGAATAAGAAAACGAGCACTCCAAATCCACCAACCTCTTAATGAGTAGGTCCGAGGAAGACCCCTTCGATTGGATAGACATGTTCTCCTTCAAGCTCCTGATTTTAATGTTGACCTTGTTGAACTCTTGCAACACCCATTTAGAAAGTTTAAAGGTATATGTAGCACTAGACCTAGCCATGTCCAATAGCTCATACATAGTAGTCTTATCATCATCAAGATAAGAAAAACCCTCAAACAAAGGATTAATATTTATTGTCTTTGGCTTGCCAATGTCCAGGTTCTCACCTATAACCTCTTGAACATCCCTTTCACCCAAAGCATCCTCATTGCCCAAATCCCCATCAATGTCCACATGGGGAGGAGTCTGCCGAGCAATGGAATCCTCAACATCAACGACATTAACATCAATAACCTTTACCTATTCCAATACCACTTTCTCACCCTTCTCCCCACCTTTAGACTCTGACCTGTGCAGTTTAACAAGTCTTTTTGAGGCCCTTTGAGGAAGCCCCTCATCCACATTGTCCCCCAACTGAATGTACTACTCCTCCTCATCCTTCCTAGAATCAACAAAACCCTGCCCATGAAGTTCAATTTTCTTCTTAGTCAGACGACGAAGGGAGCCACTTGAAATCTGCTTAGTATCATCCCCACCAAACATGGACCCATGAGAATTTGACCTCTACGTGACAAGTTTCTTGATGAGTCCCTTCTTCTTCATATTCCCATTTTTCATTTTTCTAGAAGGGGAGGCCATGAGGGAAGAGGAGACCCCCATAGTATTATCCTCCTCCACCTTCCACTCTTCATCCCCATTAGCACTAGTATCTAAACCAGAAGAAAGTGAATAGTCACTAATGGTATTCTCTTTATCCTTAACCAAATTAGTCGGTGTGTTATCCCTCACATGCTCCATGAGAAAAATGAGTCCTTCATGAAGAACAAGAGACCTACGATTCTTGAGGTGGGCATAAACCGAAAGCTCCAAAGAAGAAAGAAGAAAAAATGGGAAGGAAACATGCAAATCATGTCTGAAGTGGTTTAGCAAAGTAAAGTGATTCCCTAAGATAGCAATAAACTGACCATCAAGAGTTACATACTGCATTAAAACTTCCACTACATCGACCCAGATGCGCTTAAGATAATTTTAGACATATTTTTGATGAAGTAGATGAATTAGAGATGAGTAGTTTAAAATGCCCATCAAATTGGCAAGAAAAGAAGAAAATTTAAGAAACATTGTATCATATAAAAGGGGAGATTTTGGGCAGATCCTTAAATTTCTATATATGATATATGTTAGAGTTTCCAATAAAATCCATAAAACCAAGATCACCTGCAAAACTTGGATTAGCCTTCTACAAATAGAAAAAAACAAAGATGCAAGAGCAATTTGCAAAATATGTGCAAATAATATTATTGGGAATAATAAATTACATGAGATGACTTGTTTTTATAAAGAAATATTAATATTATTGGGAATAATGAATTACATGAGATGACTTTCTTTTATAAAGAAATATGCAAAACCCTAAAGGTAAAACCTAATTAGGACCTAAGTAAACTTAATAAAGTGTAATTAAATATTTAATTACACCAACACCCCCCCCCTTAAGTGCAACTTAGGGAGAATAAGAAACATGCAAATAATGCAAGGATGGGACCATGAAAGCATGAATGGGTCCCGACTACAAGGCCATGTTAGGCACCCATGTACATATGCAATGCAAAAGAAATAGAGAATGCAAGCAAGTGATGAAAGATGAAGGACTCCATAAGACCCCCCAAGTACACCATCCATCACATAGATACATAAGAAATTCCCCCCATAAGAGGGAAAGATATGATGAAAGAATCTGGAAGCTATGTGTATCTTGATATCGATGCCGAACTATGACTAAAACTGATCCATAAGAGCAAGTACCATGAAGATTTTGGAACATTAACTATAAAATGAATGGCCCTCAAACTGAGATGTGACCCAGTGAGAATCTGATGTGATTTAGGATCATTAACCATAGGCTCTCAATCTGAGACATGAACTGATGCAAACTAAAATGTGTCAAGTTATGAGCAAGAATGTGGCCAAAAGAAACTATAGAATCCAAATACAACTCATGTGAGTTGTCATCAATATAAAGGTGGGATCAAAGTGCATGTCATGCAACTACACTCTAATCAAATTATTATGCAAGAAGCCCCCTAATGGAACTTTATTAAAGTTCATTTATTACAATACCCCATGATTGTAAAAGGAGAACATGCAAAAATCATAGAGAAAATGAAAACATAAAGCATGCAAAAAGGAAAGATTGCATGCAAGGATTAATGTTCATATCTACCTCCATGAAAAAAAATTGACCGCAAATCTACATAGAGGATGAAATTAGCTTTCCGACAATGTAAAGTTTTCAAAAAATAAACACTGTATGCTTAAGCTATGGATTTAAAAAAAAAAGGGTAAATTTTATCAACTGACAATGCAAACACGACCCTTCTGATTTGATTTTTGAAAAATTTACTTGGTGCATGCCAAAACTAATGGATACCCAGATAATATTTTGGTGCTTCCAACAAAACCCAAAAAGCAGAACATGCGATTTGGTTAAAAAAAAAAAACTTCACTTGCAAGGAAAATAGCCACAATTTTGACAACTGTTTCTACAAGTTCTTCTCACTATTTGCAAAATCTAGCAAATACCCAAATGGTATTTCATGGTTTTAAACAAAACTGTGAAATTATTTTTCTCAAAAAAACATGAAAAAAAGATATTGGCCATTTTTTTGTCCAAAATGCACTAAAAAATTGGTCAAGGTTGATCCCTTGAGGATCCCCAAAAAAACTCCTTGATTGAATTTCTCCCAGAAATAAGGAGCTTGCAGATCAGTTCTTTGATACCATGTTAGAGTTTCAAATAAATTCCATAAAACCAAGATCACCTGCAAAACTTGGATTGGCCTTCTACAAGGAGAAAAAAACAAAGATGCAAGAGCAATATGCAAAAGATGTGAAAATAATATTATTGAGAATAATGAATTACATGAGATGACTTGCTTTTATAAAGCAATATGCAAAACCCTAAAGGTAAAACCTAATTAGAACCTAAGTAAAATTAATAAAGTGTAATTAAATATTTAATTACATCAACATGATATACCTTTGAAAAATATGATATAGTTTAATATTTGAAGAGAAAATTTAACTAGATAACTATTATGAAAAATCTGGTTGACCATCAAATTGGGGCCCTCTAATGGTGATATAATAGATATAGATTTTTTTAGCATTTAGTAAGGGACTAATCTCAACTCCATCTTTCTCTCTCTTTCGTAGATAAGAAACAAGATAAAATTTATTGCTTGCATTAATTATCCTTGTGGCTTGGAATTTACTAACCATAGAGATCTTTAGTTTTCCCACATAGAATTTCATTGTGACAGATTCACTATTCAAATCGATTCTATACTAGTTTTTCCTTAAAAAATATATTGGATCACGAAAATAAAGGTAGGGACTCTCCAAAATTTAACTCCACTCACATTTGATGGGATTATATCTACAAGCATGTCATCCTTAAAATCAATGTTTATATGGAATGCCAACTTACATTATTTCTTGAGTGAGATATCAAAATTTCTCCCTAATGAGATTTTAGGAAATCAAGATTTCTCACAAGCATGTATCAAAAAGTGCACTAATATTCTTACAATTGAATTGGATTTTGATGTGCCCCAACTTGGTGAGGTCTTCCTCCTCCTTGGAACATTATCCCATCATAAATTATCCCTTCCACATTATGGTGCATAAATTTTTCATCCACCTCAAATTCTTAATCCATCTATTTTTCCTTGCTAAATACCTAGTGTTTTTTGTCACTTTTTTCTTCATCCATGATGATGTTGATTTGACATACACTTTCTATAACCTATTGTCTATATGACCCCTTTTTTAATGAGAATAATCAAATTTACCTAAATTACCTTACCCTTATCCATTTTTTGGTTTTATTTTTTTCATTCCTCTTATTCTTACTCTTTTTCTTATCATTATGTTTGTTTCTACCTTATTGCAATTTATCCTTATATTTTTTCTCTAAAGAGGTGGTTTTCTTTTTATCCAACTTGAGATAGTATGCTTGGTAACACACTTAATCAATGTAATAGGGATTTTTAATTAGGAAAGGCCTTTTTAGGTGAGCAACCAACCCACTTATATACCTCATTAAGACCTCTATATTCATGACATATTTCCCCAATTATATTTCACTTATCTCAAATTCACAATTATATTATTGAACATTTTGTCCTTATATTTTCAAGAAGTAGTGCTACTGTATCATCTGTCTTCTGCTCATGATATATATAGTTAAATTACATTTATAGTTGTTCGTTGAAGTATTACCACTTCGTGATAGGTGGAACCTTGTGAAATTCTAAAGATATAGAAAAAATTCCATGCCATGCCAACACATGATCGCATAGTTTGAGCATTGCAAGGGATATTTGTCAATGAGGAATCAAATTGTAAATGATAAAATAGAATTCCATTCAAGAAATATATTGATTAGAATTCATGTTAACACTTGGAATTGTACCCATACTGAACCCGTTTTTCAACATTCCAGTGAAACATGGGTATGGCTTCAAGGTGTGGGACATTACTAATTGAAGCAAAACCTATAGATGAGGGGATATTTTCCTCTCTAAACTAAGTGAAAAGTATTGATCCAACTCACTATTGAATTCCTATGAATTGATTCTACTCCTACTTACTGAATCTTTTGAGGGAAAAGAGAGAAGAACGAAAACAAAAATGAAAGATGGTGCACCAAGCTTGGAATGGTTTCTTCCTACCCAAAAAACACATAGAACCAACAAGAATCATTAGGAAGAAACATAAGAATGAAGATGAGGTGGAGAGAACTAACAAGAAGGAGAAAAAGAAGAAGCTACACATGGGAGTTGTCAATTAGGATGAGACTCTTGGTGTCGTAACCAAGGACTGGAGTTCTCTTTACTAGTTCTTCCTTTTTGTGTTTGATGTTCTTTGATGTTTTGCGGTTCTGTTTGGCCTAGTGGCCAACCTCTGTTTACTTGTTGTTAGGAATTTCTTGATGATTTATTCCTCTATTTTGTAAGAGTTGAGGGCCCTTTTCCTTGCTTGTAATATAAAAAAATCATAACCCAAATCATGTGAAGAAAAATTAATCAAAATTAATATATCATCATGCTCATCACTAACACAAGTCACAAAAAAAGGTAGGATAAAATTATAGCTCAAGGAAAAGTTGGGTGAGGATATCCAAAAGTAAGATTGAGAGATCACCAAGTCTATAGAGGATGAAAGTTCATATATGGATAAATAATACCTCCATAGATAAAAGATCCCCATCCATTAGATAAATTGCCTTTAAATGTGTACAAGAGGTGTTATTTCAATACTTAATATGTGCTAGCTTAAAAATGCCCACATGAATTAAGGCTAGTCCAAGTAAATATAACTCTAAAGGTGGCAAGTGAAACATTTCATGCTTCAAATCAACACATAATGACTAAATGGAGGGAAGGAAGTGGACCCACAATTTTAATTTGTATTAATCTATTATTTCTAGGTTCATTTATGCAAATCATAAGAATGAAATGAGTCAATACCCTACATTACAAATATGAAATTGGGCAAGTAATGTAAAAATTAAAGATCAAAGCCAATTTGTGAGAATGTGTAGATGAAATTAGGTAAGGTTCGATTTATATGCTAGAATTTCACGTAAATCACTCTACTTGTACATTCATCATTGCATAAAAGAGAAGCAGGTCAAAGTGAGCCCAAAACCAAGGAAAAAAGTGTAAGGTATGTGATTTCAATATAAAATTACATATTCCATGCACTAAAATATTTGGGAGTTCATAGACTAATGTTCTATTATCCTCAAGGTTCAACCTATATAACCAAATACTTCGAAAATACCTCCTTAAAAGAAATTCCTTGAAAACTTCTAAATTTAAAAGAATCATTTATAAAAAAATGACTAAAAAAGAATTGAGAAAAAAAATCAAGAACATCATTTCTTAAATTTTATTAAACATTCTTATTAATAAAACAACAATCATATAAATAAACCAACCCTTCATAACATTTCTATATTCACAAAATATGAAAATATTACTAAATTGATGTATTTGTTATTATTTTTTATCATCACATAAAAACAAGTGAGTGAGAGCATACAAATATCAAATTGTTTGGATTAAGGATACTTTTAGTGGACCACATAACTTCTTTTTCTTGTGGACATGTAAGAGATTCCCATGCTAACATAACAATATTTTACAAAGTAGGCTAAATAGGTGGTCCACATCCAAGTTATAAGGCAATAATACACAAGAATGATTTTACTACAATTTATCATTGCCAATAATTCGATGATTTGATAATTATTCTATAAAATAAAATCCTTCATAATTGAGTTGTGAATGACACATTCTATTTTATATTGGGCCATTTTGACACTTTTCTCATTTGTCGGCAATTGGCCATATGAACGCAATTTGTCATAGATTTAAAGTTTTATACTTATTATTATATTTTTGACGTCCACAATCATTTCCCCCCCTCATAATGTTTTAAAAGAATAAAAAAACACATTTTCAGCACATGACATCTAAGTTTTCTACATATGATTGAATATCATGTTTAATAAAATTTTGATATGTTTTTTTCTAATGTGCTTTGAAGAGAGATATAAAATAGAGATTTAGTATTTGATTACAGTTTAAGAGATTGAGATAGAGATGTTTAAAAAAATGTGTTATCTATAATAAAATTGTGGTTGTTATAAAGTTTGATTGGTGTAATTTTATTTTGAATTGATGTTGTTTGTCAAAATATATTTGTCTCTTCAGTACATTTTCTACGAGTAAGTGGTTATCCTTAAAAGTAAATTAAGATTTGGTATAGGTAGAGGGAAGACAATCAAGTTCTTTAATAATAGTCAATTTGAAGATAAAAAATACACCAAACAAAGATATAAATACTAATATAACTCATACTAAAACTAAGACTAATGTAACTACGATTAAAATGTTCTAGATGTGAATGTAAGATGCTAATAATCAATTACCCTAAATGACTTAAGGTGATGTCTTTAAATAAAAGTCTTAGACATCTAGCTCAAGACTTTTGGTGTGTGGGTTGAGATAATGATCACATTTAAGGAAAGTTGACATGGGAAGTGAAAGTTTGGAAATTCAAATTAGGAGGATTGAGATGCAACATGGCCTAGTCTAAGGGATAGGACTATAGGTGGGGCCTAGTATAATTGAGCAAGAACCTTATGGATTTACACTAGTCTTGACTAAGTGGCATATAACATAAATTTGGGAAAAGCTCAAGGTTAGGGTTGGTTAATGTGTCAAATGGGTCAAGTTGAATATTAAGACCATACAAAGAGAAAACATAATGTAAAATAAATGGATAAAAGTTCATGTATAGTTGCTTAGGGTGTTACACATATAAAATATTTCTTTAGAAGAAAATCATTGCTCTAAACTTTTTTTGAGACATTTGTGATCCTTCTTAACTTTAGTGTTTTATACAATAATTTATTGACATGATTGTTGAATTGTATGAATAGTGACTAACATCTCATTTTCATATAAATTAGATTGAAGTGAGTTTTATTTCTTAGGTGTTTGTTTGAAAAAAGTTAAAAGATGAATCTTTTGTATGGATACAACTTCAACACCACACCTTAGAGAGTCACTTTCCACAATAAATGTTATAGTAAAGTTTAATGCAACTAAATCTAAAATCATTGTAAAAATGTGTAAATGCTTTATTATTTCTAGAAACATTATCATAAATGATGCTTTTTAGAGAAAAGGATAGCTCGAGATTTTAGAGCCTCGACAATATTACTAAAAATGATTTAAGTCTCTTCAACACATAAATGAAATAACGTTCACATGATAACTCCCATATATATCAATCAATCATATAACTTATCTAACATAATTTTCTTAATTTAATTCTTAAAATGAATTATAAATATTTAATTAATAAATCTATTTCCCATCACATCCATACTCATGTTCATCTTTATAACTTTAAAAAAGCAATTTCCATAAGTCATTTTCACTCCTCCCATAAAGATAAAGTAAAGATGAATAAAGTTGTGTATAGAAACACACAACTTTACTTTTCATTGCAAAATAAAAGTCAAAAAAGTAAATATCAATATCAATTTCAAAAATTTCAAATTCTTTGTACTTTCTACATTAAAAAACTATTAATATTTTCATATACACATTCTATACATTCATTAACAATAAATATAAAATTGTTATATAATCTAGAGGAACTTTGATAACCTACCATTCGTACATTTGTTTCCATGTGTGAATTTGTGGTTTCATTGTATTAGCATGGCCACCTAATATCAATATAAGTTCACCAAGGACAAACATTAAAGTCAAACATTAAAGATTTTGAATCTCATATATAAGTTAATATTTAAGTATTATAATTGAGTTTAGAAGCTCCAATTATTCTAATATTAGTTATATTTGAGTAAAATTATGATGAAAATTTAAGTCATAATAATTAATTAAATTAAAGTAAAAGATAAGGTAAGTAATAAAAGAAAATAAAAATCATTGTTTGTTGAATTTTATAATTTTGAATAAAGATTTGTTTATAGTCATTAAATGGTCATAGTTCTCTTAAGAAATTATAAATAAATTTTACATAAAATTCATATTTATTTTTGAGAAGTATTATCAATTTTGTTTAATTTAAGAATGGTCATTCAATCTTTTTTAAGTTAAATATAATTGTTAAATATTTTTTGATTAATTTGTGGGTCATTCTTGAATTTTTTAATACATCTTGAAAGTTTGTTGATAATGGTAATGAAAACATTCTTTCCAATATAATTGTCAATACTAAAACTCAAACATTAATAACTAAATTTGCAAGAACATTCTAATGACCCTATACATTTTAGATTAACTAAATGAGGGCAACTATAGGGGCTACCTCCCCTAAAATAATAATAATACAATAAAATACAACTAAGAAGCTAGAACAAAAGTTGATAAATACATAGAAGATATGATACACAACTACATAAGACAAAAATCCCCATCATCCTAGGGAAAAGCCAACACCAACCTTGACAACCACCTGAAACCAACCATAAGAATAAACCTACAAATTTCCAATAGTAGGGGAGTAACAAAATTAGACTAGTTAAAACCAAAAATATAGAATCCTACAACATATATCATGAAAACTAACTAAAAAGCTCCACCAAGGCCAAGAGTAACCCAAAAAACACACAAAAGGGGAGTTAGTGTACTCCCCTTCTTTTACATTTAAGAAGAATCATTCTCTTTCCCCTAAGTAGCCTCCTCTACTTACACCCAACTATTTTGTTCACCCATACCCTCTCATGGTCTAGGAATTGAACACATCTAATGAAGGGAAATGAACACCATGAAACACTTCCTCACATCTCTACCCCTATAGATGGAGTTTGTGTAATGCCCTGTTTTGTAACCTAAAGAATGTTGCATTGACTATGAAAGTGTAATATATATATATTTTTAAAAGTGTAAACATGAACTTCACTAATGCAAACATTCCCTAAGATACACGACGACACACTACTTGTAAATCCCATAGATGACAAAAGTAATTAACATAGCATGTGTTTAATTCTCATAAACTTAAGAGCAAAAATTTAATAACAATTAAATTACATCATTGAAGATATAAAGAATAAATATGATTCTTTCTTTACATTGCAATTATAAAAACATTTACAATACTCATTTCCAAATGAGGTAGGTCATACAAAAGTACAATTACATATACAAAAGTTCTCCCCGAATACAATTGAGGAGTAATACATAAAATAAGGTTTCCACTGATACAAATGATAAATATGAGAAAGTATACTTTCACACACGAGCTCTCCATCCAAGAAGTACTCGTCACCACGAACAAGAACTGGGGACCCAACGGTGTAAGGTGCACGTTCCACCCAACCATGTGGTACCCAAAGGCCCACCCCCATGCTAGGAGATAGTAAAAAGGTTCCCTAGACATAACCTACAAACCCTAGACACAAGCAAAACCAAAAACAAATCTATACAAGTACCAACTTAACTTAATGGTTACATTGCTTCCAAAACTGAAGGATCAAATACACTAAGTTCACAAGGATACTATTATTATAGGTGGAGTGTCATCACAATGTTGCATAGGTCACCCAAGTGTTTCTTCCTAGGTTCAGGCCCCCATCTTGGGTTACCCTGATAACCTCTTACGAAACCTAGCCACACATGCAATCTGTTGCGGAATCAAATATCTTTCATAGTGACTAGATATCAATTTTTCCATTCCAAGCCTTCTCGACTCATACCCAAGTCTAAACTAGCCCTTGAGTCCATGAGTGAGGCTTATTTATTCTAGTTAAAGGTTTTAGACTACCTAATGTGTTGATTTAGTTTTCACTAATTAACTAACTCTACATGAGTTACCCTGGCACCACTTTGTGTGCCAACCCTCATAAAGAGCCACTCTCCTAATAATAACTCAAGGAATCTAATTCCACTAACTAAGGGTAAATAAGATGAACATAAATCAACATCAAATACCAAACATATAACAACAAACATCATAACCCGTTCATAGAACCAGGTGTCTAAACTGAATATAACTATGTGCACTACCCTAGTTTGTTCAAAATATGAAACCATCATAAAAATTAACTCCCTTTCAAGAAATTACATCTGGAAGACTTATATTCTCACTTAACCCCAATTTTCCCAACAAGAATATAAAACAACTTAAAGCAATTCAGGCAAAAATAAGAATCTAATGTTAGGATTTACTAAATCCAATCAAATCAATTACATATAGCATGAAAATTAATCAACTTGTTTATAGTTCTTTTCTCAAACAATAAAAAGAAATTGAATCAATTAATCTAATTCTGATTTTCTCAATTTCACAGAAAAATAAATATCAAATTTTCTCTTTCAATCTTATTGTTTTTTTTTAAAATAGTTTATCTCATGCATTACATGCATCTAATAGATAAAACCTTATTTAAATACTAAATTATTTTCATGAAACTATAAAAGTATATATATACATACATACATATACATATACATATACATATACACAAACTAATATATATTTAATATTTTAAATCTAAATATTTTGAAATCCACATTATAATAAAGCAAACCATTTTAATATATAATAGGGCGAATAAATGTTAGGCAGACTGTGTTTTATACATAGCCGTGAGTTGTATACACAACCTACCCCGTATAGGCAGTGGCTGTGTTAGCAGTCGTGTGCTGCCTGTGAGGGCAGCACCAACTGCCTCCATAGCCATCACCCCTTATGGGGCGGCTGTGGGGGTAACCCCTGTGGCCCCAACAAACATAATTTTTATTTATTTCTTTCTTTAAAAACCAAAACCTTGAGATAAAAATCGCGTACGGAAAATTTATGAATTTTAACAGAACAGTTTTACCAAAATTAAAATATTATATGTATATTTGTAGATATATATGTATATACATTATTTGTATACATATATATATATATATATATATATAATTTAATCAATAAAAAGGAAATATAATAATCGAGCAATTATTTTCAATAGGGTTTTCTATAGGAAATTGAGCTCAATTTAACAATTTACACAAATCTAACAGAGATTTTCAATTTCAATAATAGAGGGTTTCATTTTCATTCCAGATCCTCAAAATCTTTTCTACAGGAAATATTTAACAAAGTTCTTCCTAGAGGTTTTTGTTTTCTTGAATTTATCAAAGAACATCAATTATAAATCTACTAAGATTTCCTTTTTGTTTTCTATTGAGAATTTCTATTGTTTTTACAATAACCTACTGTGTTGCTTTCTGATTTTACTATAAAGCTTGTTTCAAAATTTAACACAGAGAGGTAACAAATTTTCTACAGGAATATTTTACCGAGAAGAACATAAGCTTCAATCAAAATTATTTCTTCTACAGACAATCTTTTAAAATCACAAAACTAAATAAATAAATAGCAAAGAACCTGTATTCATGTAGCTTGAAGAATTGACAGTTGAAAGAAAGCTTTGCTTGTTGCGTGCAACTTCCAAAGCCTTTTTAAATCTCCACTTTTCAAAAGATTGCAAATTATTGAACAAATATAAACCCGAGATCTTCTTCCAGAATTTTTAAATCAAAACCCCAAAACAAAAATTACAAATTTTCCAGCAATCCTCTGTTCCTTTTTCCGTGAAGTGCCTTCTTGCCTTCCCCAATTCTGGCAATATTTTCTCTAAGAAAATCCTCAACAAGAATTTGCATTTAATTCAACTAACACACATGGCAAATCAAGAAAATATCTTCTAACAAACTCACAGATAGTTTCTTCTAACATTTATCAAGAATTTATTCCATTTTATAGAATTAAAGAATTCAAAATCAATTTCATTTTTATTTTAATACATATTTAAAATTCCATTTCTCACAAAAGCATTTAATATATATTTAATTTATTCTCTCAATAAAAGTAAATTTATTTAATAAAATAATTTTAATCACAATGACTAAATTATTTTACCAATAAACTAATTTAATTAATTAAATAAAATATGAAGCTTTTATCTACAATATTTAAAATTAATTTAAATAAGCATTAAATTATAAAGAACAATAATCTACCATTAAATTCACAAAATAAACCTTATATAACAAATGATCAAGACAGACCAGACGAGACAACCAAACATACTAGACCTAAATTGACTACATATTGTGACTAGGTTTGAGGCTAGACTAGGAAAAACCTCGTTACTATCTCCCAATCAACATTACCGTTGAGTCTGGACACGCTCAGACTTGTAATACTAGGTGGAGTTGGTGCCCTGTACCTACAATCCTGCAATCAAAAATATAACATACATATATATATAATCCATAATTCAAACACACCATGAAGAAATAATCGCAGAAATCACAGGGCACTTGCAAGCGAGTGATGCAACTCTGTTCTCCTCACCAATACAATATCACATCGAATTGAGAACATAAATATCAATTAATCAATCATAAGCATATACATAGCAATAACATCTGAAGTAAACATCTATGCTAACATAAAGCATGTCGGAAATAATCACCATCAAACAGTGTATCATCACATCATAAAAGAAATCCACCATCGCTCTAATGTCAGCGATCAATACATCAAAACAAGGTATCAGGGTCTATCAAAGTGAAACATACTATCTAAAAACATAAGCAAAATGGAGGGGTACTACATCCTCCCCCCTAGGATCAGGCTTACTCCTGAAAGCCTAGGAACAAATAGGGATAAAGCTCCCTCATGCGTGTCACATCCTCCCAAGTAGCAGATGCCTCATGACTAGGATCCCATTGGATCCTCACCTGATCAACATCTCGACGCCTGAGAATGAGTCTCCGGCGCTGAAGAATGCCCATGTGCTCCAAAGCCAGCTGCCGATCCTCTACCTGAAGTCTCCACCACTATATTTTGATGATCGACTTGGCGGTTATTCACCATAGCATAAACTGTATGAGAACGTCCTGCATCCCCAACTATAGGCTCAGAAGCTGTCGGTCGTGGCCCAAATCCTGAAGAACCTCTCATAGGACACTGCCTAGCAATATGTCCCTGCTGACCGTAAGAATAACAACCAGTACCTCTACCAAATCCTCTGCCACCCGAAGGTGCATTGGATTGCTGAAAGCTACCTCTACTAACAGTAGACTATGCACTCTGAGCTGGTTGATCCTGTTGATTGCGCTTATTGCGCCACTAGTTACGGTTCTTTCCTGACTAAGAACTATTACCCTGCTGAGGCTATGAATTATTATTCTTCTAAGGAGTACATTGTTGCTGCTGCTATCCACCCTTAGAGGGTGTCTGTTGGTTCCTAGAGGAACCTCCTATCTGTATCTAACCACCTCGTGGACCAAAACTTGCTATAGGTGCACTACCTATCTTGACACCTATATGTCCACCCAATGCTAGAGTCAGATTCTCTTCCACAATATGTGCTTTCTCAACTGCAACTTCCATAGTCTTCGGTTCAAAGACTCTAACTCCTCCACTAATACGGGCATTCAAAACCCTAATAAAATGTTGTACCAGCATCGCCTCATCATCTCCAATTCCTGCATATTGTTTGAGCTCATAAAATTTGTGTTCATACTGCTCAACAGATAAAGCCATCTGACGCAAATCGTGAAAATCATCAACTCGTCGTTGCCTCCAATGCCCAGATAAGAAATGTGCTCTAAATCTTTCTAAGAACATTTCCCAAAAAACTAACCCAATCTCCAGATGGAGCTTCTGCTCCTCCAAATGCCACCAAGTAGAGGCAAAACCTCTCAGATGCATGATGGCGCATCTAGCTCGGGTATTGCTACCATATGGGTGCATAGCAAAACATCTACCCAAGTCTAATAATCAGGTCTCTACTTCCAATCCACCACTTGTGCCATCAAATGTAGGAGGGCGTGCCCTCAACAAATCCCTCATATGTCTTGCAACTATGGAATCCTACTTTGCAGTACTAACAATCCTCCTAGGAGATCTATCATGTTCCCTAACCACCTCTTGATCAACTTCCTGCCTCAGACCAAGTTTGGCAAGTACCTCTTCTAGTAGGGGATGCAACTGTACTCCCTCAACCTTTGGCTGAATCGGAATCCATTCCCCACTTGTCTATTCCAACTGAGGACCCAAATGTTCGACATGCTTGCTCTCGTGGGAGCTCTGAGGGGGAGTAACCTAAGGACTCGGCCCATAGCCTTCACCTCGACCTGTACCATGACCTCTAGCATGACGTCTAGGCATGTTCCTACACAAAAACAAAAAGAACAAGTCTCAGATACAAAACAGACAAGGCTAACAGAAAACAATACTACGTAGTCTAACATCTAGGACATCCTAATGGGCTCACAATTACCTAGAGCATCCAGTGTTAGAACCTTCGCTCTGATACCAATCTATAATGCCCCATTTTGTAACCTAAAGAATGTTGCATTGATTGTGAAAGTGTAATAATTTTTTTTAAAAAAAGTGTAAACATGAACTTCACTACTGCAAACATTCCCTAAGATACACGACGACACACTACTTGTAAATCCCATAGATGACAAAAGTAATTAACATAGCATGTGTTTAATTCTCATAAACTTAAGAGCAAACATTTAATAATGATTAAATTATATCATTGAAGATATAAAGAATAAATATGATTCTTTCTTTACATTGCAATTATAAAAACATTTACAATACTCATTTCCAAATGAGGTAGGTCATACAAAAGTACAATTACATATTACAAAAGTTCTCCCCAAATACAATTGAGGAGTAATACATAAATAAAGTTTCCACTGATAAAAATGATAAATATGAGAAAGTACACTTTCACACATGAGCTCTCCATCCAAGAAGTACTCGTCGCCACGAACAAGAACTGGGGACCCAACGGTGTAAGGTGCACGTTCCACCCAACCACGTGGTACCCGAAGGCCCACCCCCTGTGCTAGGAGATAGTAAAAAGGTTCCTAGACATAACCTACAAACCCTAGACACAAGCAAAACCAAAAACAAATCTATACAAGTACCAACTTAACTTAATGGTTACATTGCTTCCAGAACTGAAGGATCAAATACACTAAGTTCACAAGGATACTGTTATTATAGGTGGAGTGTCATCACAATGTTGCATAGGTTACCCAGGTTTTTCTTCCTAGGTTTCGGCCCCCATCTTGGGTTACCCTGGTAACCTCTTACGAAACCCGACCCCACATGCAATTTGTTGCGGAATCAAATATCTTTCATAGTGACTAGATATCAATTTTTCCATTCCAGGCCTTCTCGACTCATCCCCAAGTCTAAACTAGCCCTTGAGTCCATGAGTGAGGCTTATTTATTCTAGTTAAAGGTTTTAGACTACCTAATGTGTTGATTTAGTTTTCACTAATTAACTAACTCTATATGAGTTACCCTGGCACCACTTTGTGTACCGGCCCTCATAAAGAGCCACTCCCCTAATAATAACTCAAGGAATCTAATTCCACTAACTAAGGGTAAATAAGATGCACATAAATCAACATCAAATACCAAACATATAACAACAAACATCACAACCCGTTCATAGAATAGGTGTCTAAACCGAATATAACTATGTGCACTACCCTAGTTTGTTCAAAATATGAAACCATCATAAAAATTAACTCCCTTTCAAGAAATTACATCTGGAAGACTTATATTCTCAATTAACCCCAATTTGCCCAACAAGAATATAAAACAACTTAAAGCAATTCAGGCAAAAAAAAGAATCTAATGTTAGGATTTACTAAATCCAATCAAATCAGTTACATATAGCATGAAAATTAATCAACTTGTTTATAGTTCTTTTCTCAAACAATAAAAAGAAATTGAATCAATTAATCTAATTCTGATTTTCTCAATTTCACATAAAAATAAATATCAAATTTTCTCTTTCAATCTTATTGTTTAAAAAAAAAATAGTTGATCTCATGCATTACATGCATCTAATAGATAAAACCTTATTTAAATACTAAATTATTTTCTTGAAACTATAAAAGTATATATACATACATACATATACATATACATATATACATATATATATATACACACAAACTAATATATATTTAATATTTTACATCTAAATATTTTGAAATCCGCATTATAATAAAGCAAACCATTTTAATATATAACAGGGCGAATAAATGTTAGGAATACTGTGTTTTATACATAGCCGCGGCTGTATACACAGCCTACCCCGTATGGGCAGCGACTGTGTTAGCAGCCGTACGCTGCTTGTGAGGGCAGCGCCGATTGCCTCCACAGCTGTCGCCCCTTATGGGGCGGTTGTGGGGGTAACCCCTGCGGCCCCAACAAACATAATTTTTTTTTTTATTTCTTTAAAAGCCAAAACCCTGCGATAAAAATCACGTACAAAAAATTTATGAATTTTAACAGAATGGTTTTATGAAAATTAAAATATTATATGTATATTCGTATATATATATATGTATATACATTATTTGTATACATATATATATATAAATATATAATTTATTCAATAAAAAGGAAATATAATAATCGAGCAATTATTTTCAATAGGGTTTTCTACAGGAAATTGAGAGATTTAACAATTTACACAAATCTAACAGAGATTTTCAATTTCAATAACAGAGGGTTTGATTTTCATTCCAGATCCTCAAAATCTTTTCTACAGGAAATATTTAACAAAGTTCTTCCCAGAGGTTTTTGCTTTCTTGAATTTATCAAAGAACATCAATTATAAATCTACTGAGATTTCCTTTTTGTTTTCTATTGAGAATTTCTATTGTTTTTACAATAACCTACTGTGTTGTTTTCTAATTTTACTATAAAGCTTGTTTCAAAATTTAACACGGAGAGGTAACAAATTTTCTACAGGAATATTTTACCGAGAAGAACAAAAGCTTCAATCGAAATTATTTCTTCTACAGGCAATCTTTTAAAATCACAAAACTAAATAAATAAATAGCAAAGAACTTGTATTCCTGTAACTTGAAGAATTGACAGTTGAAAGAAAGCTTTGCTTGTTGCGTGCAACTTCCAAAGCCTTTTTAAATCTCCACTTTTCAAAAGAATGCAAATTACTGAACAAATATAAACCCGAGATCTTCTTCCAGAATTTTTAAATCAAAACCCCAAAACAAAAATTACAAATTTTTCAGCAATCCTCTGTTCCTTTTTCCGTGAAGTGCCTTCTTGCCTTCCCCAATTCTAGCAATATTCTCTCGGAGAAAATCCTCAACAAGAATTTGCATTTAATTCAACTAACACACATGGCAAATCAAGAAAATATCTTCTAACAAACTCATAGATAGTTTCTTCTAACATTTATCAAGAATTTATTCCATTTTATAGAATTAAAGAATTCAAAATCAATTTCATTTTTATTTTAATACATATTTAAAATTCCATTTCTTACAAAAGCATTTAATAAATATTTAATCTATTCTCTCAATAAAAGTAAATTTAATTAATTAATTAATTTATTTAATAAAATAATTTTAATCACAATGACTAAATTATTTTACCAATAAACTAATTTAATTAATTAAATAAAATATGAAGCTTTTATCTACAATATTTAAAATTAATTTAAATAAGCATTAAATTATAAAGAACAATAATCTACCATTAAATTCACAAAATAAACCTTATATAACAAATAATCAAGACATACCAGACGAGACAACCAAACATACCAGACCTAACTTGACGACATACTGTGACTAGGTTTGAAGCTAGACTAGGAAAAACCTCGTTACTATCTCCCAATCAACATTACCATTGAGTCTGGAAATGCTCAGACTTGTAAAACCAGGTGGAGTCAGTGCCCTGTACCTGCAATCCTACAGTCATAAATATAACAAACATATATATATAATCCATAATTCAAACACATCGTGAAGAGATAATCATGGAAATCACAGGGCACTCGCAAGCGAGTGATGCAACTTCGTTCTCCTCACTAATACAATATCACATCGAACTGACAACATAAATATCAATTAATCAACCATAAGCATATACATAGCAATAACATCTGAAGTAAACATCTATGCTAACATAAAGCATGTCAGAAATAATCACCATCAAACAGTGTATCATCACATCATAAAATAAATCCACCATTGCTCTAATGTCAATGATCAATACATCAAAACAAGGTATCAGGGTCTATCAAAGTGAAACATACTATCTGAAAACATAAGCAAAATGGAGGGGTACTATAGTTTGCACAAAACACATAAATGGAAAATTCATGAAAGAGCTCCAAATGAACCCTAGTACAAGTCATTGTAAGGCCCTTAAGGACTTTACACATGTCTTAGTAATATGCCCAAAAAAGACACAACTCTTGTCATACACAATTTTCTACTTGCAAAAACACCTTACACCTTCTAACTCAAGAGGATACTCCTATTTAATTGCTTGTTTCTCTTTCTTCTTGGGTCCTTTCATCTCAATAATTGATGGTGATATTATCTCATTAAGTTCACCAAGGACAAAAAGTCACCTGAGCAATAAGTGAAGTTTTACATTCAATAAAACCTCCATTAATATTGAGTTGAAAACCATGTAAATCATAGCTCTTAACCTTGATGATCACCCTTTCAAAACCTTCTACTCCTAAGATGGTTTTTACAATAAAAAATATCGCCCTTACATTGTGGGTCTCTTATATGAATTCTTTTTCATCAAGGCATTGTAAGAAGCAACAAAAGAGAAATTATCAATAGGTTCAAGTATTAGAGTGTTACCCACTTGTGGGATGAGGTACAATAAAGACCCTTAGTTTTCAAAAATATAAAATTAGTACCTTCAACTAAACATAAACCTTAGAATCAAACATCTTCAATTAAAGGCACATATCATCAAGATCTTTGAATAAAGGTATATATCATCAAGATAATCAATTGAATACCTATACATCATCAATATCTTCAATTGAAGCTATACATCATCAAGATATTCAACTAAAGGCGACATCACCTTTGATCAAAGTCTATTGCTTATTATTTTTAACAAAACAATATAAAAAATTGTGTGCCTATTTCATTTTTGCATATTGTGCAATCAAATGAAGACTACAAAGATAACAATCCATTAAGAGATCAATGGAAACCAAATAGACAACTATGACTTGCTTCAATGGCATCAACATGGGTTTTATAGTTACTATAGGTTTAGTCAAAGACCATTTTGTTACCCATGCATTCTTCATTTTTTTGTATTTCCTAGGTTAGTGGAAATATTTCTTTTTCCTTTGATTTTCTCTACTTTGCCTTCTTTTCCTCTGCTTCACCTCCTTTTCCTTTGATTTTCCCTATCAAATTTTTTCATTCATTTATTAAAATCCTAAAAATAAAAAATAAAAACCTAATAAAACCCCAAGAAATAAAAAATATGTAATTGCCCTAGGATAATTAAGTCATAGTGTGGCCTTGTGATAACAATATTGTAATATATAAAATTGCACACCCTTACAATTTCATGCTATATTTTACACTCACTTTAGTTTCCATCCCCTTAGTGTGTCTCTAGGCTCAATTTAGCTCTTGCATTAGGCTTTTCCCTTCCCATGATATGAAGGCCTTGTCTTTCATGGTCCTTTTTTCAAGTTAATGTTGCACTTTTCTTAACCTTATGCTACTCTAGTGTTTTTTCATTCTTAGAGCTCAAATTGTTTGGACACTAGTATGATGGATTGATGTCTACATGATGTGCTAGAATCCTATGATTGTTTCTCATTTAGTGATTGTTCCTAAGGATTTCACCACCTATAACCTCTCCAAGTTGGTGGTAACCACTCAAGATGAATGTGAGGAACTCACTAGCATCTTCTCCTTCACTCCATCCTCTCACTTTTGGATCTATCTTTTTATTTTTATAGTTTCTCTCTCACATTCTCTTTCTCTTGCACTCGAACTTTATATCTCTCTATCTCCTTACAACTATTCTTTTACATTGATCCTTCCTTGTGAACACAAAAAATTCTTCAACATTATTCTTAAAGGAATTATGACATTTAGCAATACTTTAGTCTCTTTGGCTTCCTCAAGCTTCAAAAGGTTATATTAATTTTATTTCTCTTCTATTATCTTTTATATTTTCTCATTACCATCATAGTGGTTCTTTTGTAGTGCCATTGAGCACCTTGGAATATTCACATCCTTTTAATCTCTTTTATTTTAGTTTATGTTATTTGTATTTTCACAACTCTAATTTCCTAGATGCACTTAGGATAGAAATACACACTATTTTTCTACTATATTTATCATTGGCTATCCATGAAGATTGAAAGCTTGATATAGGGGCTTGACTTAAAAGAAAGCTCCCAAACAATCCCAATTATTTTCATCTTTGTATTGATAGGTATTTTGAGATCACTCAACCACATGGAGGTTCGCAAGTGCTTTCATATTTATTATTAATTTCTATTTTCAATTTTAAATGATGTAAATCTTATTATTTGACATATTTCTTTGTATTTTTATTACTTGATATATTGCTAGTGCATTCCTATTTTTGGTTATACAATTAGGTAAAGTACTAGGTTGGAATAACACATTTTTTGGAAGTATTTTAACATTTTGGGTCATATAGATGTCATAGTGATGTGTTGGCGTCGTAGACAACATTCTCTATGTTTGGTGCCAAGTTCCTTATATTCTTCTATTTATGCTTCTAAACTCAATTTGTTAACTTTGTACTTTGTATTCTATTAAATATTTTTGTTCCTAGCCTATATTATGTAATATTGAAATTTAAAGTAGCTTAAATTTTACACCATTTTGGTGAACCTACCTTTGTACACTTCAAACCTTCTTAATCATTTTCTTTTAAAAAATTAAAAAAAACTTCAAAAATGTAAAAAACATATTTTCTCAATTTATTTTTGGGAGCTATCGTAAACCCCATTCCATACTCTTAAAGAAGAAATATAGTGGCCTTCAATTGACTTCATCTACACCTTTCTTAAGATTCTCCTTATAATATTAAAATTGATTTCTTATCTTCTTTTCTTATATCACTTTCTGGCTTTGCTAAGAAATTTCAAGACATTTAATTCCATGCATGTGATGGCGACTTAGCTCCTCTTATTTCACTGTATTATTTTGATCCCTCTTATAAAAATCATCCCACTTCTAAGAAAATTTTAGCAAAAGAGGATAAAATCATTGGATCATTTTCTTAATATTAGTTGACTTGCTCTTCATTCTAATGCTCTCTTTTCTAGTGATAATTTTTTTTTGTGAAGAATACTCTCACATCACATCAAATCCTCTATGGATGTATGTTGAGAATACTCTTTCTATTTATTCTCCTACATTGCATATTCCTCATGAATAAAATCACTTATTAATGCAACCATTGTGAATATACTTATCTCACCTGCTAAGGTGATCCTAGATAATTCCATTAATGTATAAAATATTTCTTCTAATCCTAAATTATTTTGAATGGGATCCTTGATCTATCCCAACCTCATCCCATATTCCCTATTCAGGGATTCCCTAATGGTCCCTAACCTTTTCATTATTTCACTCATATTGCTCAATCTATAAATTGCAATTTTCAAATATGGATATTGACTACCATGCAATTTAGCCCACCCATATTACACTCGATGAAACAAATAATTTACTCACATCCCTATTTCCCTTCCTCCATCAAATCATATTCTTCCACTATCTCTTCTCATTTCTATTATGAGTACCAACGAGTATGATCTTATTAAGAACATTTGTTTGGTGGGAAAAGGGATCTAGGGTATAAATCACACTCTTCCCAATTTTTGTTAGTAAGATGTAACTAGATCTATTATGAGGATGCAAAAAACTATTATGATTTCAAAGAAATTGAATATAACAAGACAAAAACTGAACCCAGGAAGGTAGAGGGAAAACACAAAGGCACCTGGTGTGAAACTTGGGTGATGAATCAGTTGGTCTAGGGTGTGGTGCACCTTAGAATTTTTTCCTACCTTTTAAAATTTTATTTCATAGACCTAAGGTCCCTAGTTTGTAGCTTTTGTTCTTTTGGACTTGTTGTTGGAACTTTTCCTATTGATGGGAAAATATAGTGTAATATAGGGGGATTCACTACTCATGAGTTCTCTTCACTCAAAGAGCCTCACGGGGAAAACTGCCCTATACTACCTCAATGGAACAACACCAGAGGTTTCAAAATATGAAAGAGCAAGTCACAAATATTTTTTGGACAAACTGACAAGCTCTCGGCCAAAGGACATTAGTGCAAAAAGCAGACGACAATGCGACACACTAGCGTCCCAAAGGCGTGCTGGTGTCTCGTGGGGACCAGAGAATGAGAATGTCTTAGAAAATGGCTAAGTGATGACTTCTACTCTGAATGCTAAAAACCATAGGATACAGGAGAAGAAAAGAAAGTGATGAAACTAAGATAAAGAAGTAGGAATGAAAAAGATAAGGAGAAGAAGGGAAATACTTCCAACCGTGTGAGTGATGAAGCTTACGGCTCTTGAGTGTCTTCAATACATGCACACAAGAGAGAGATGGAAAATGTTGGGTGGCTATATAGAGGCCTGCCTCAATCAAACCCCATTTTGGTGTTCCCACCTCCACAGACAACCAAATAGATATAGAGAAAAGTAGAAATGAAGTAAAGAGCACTTAGAGCACTACAAAATAGTGTTATGCTACTCAACCAAGTAATAGAGGAGAGGAGTGAAAGCTTACCACCTCCACCAAGAGCGCTCAAGGCTAATGGGGGAGAAAATGAGAGGAACTCAAGCCTCTGCTGCAATGGTGTTTTGTTCCACACTTTCTCTACTGAAGTGGTCGAGTGTTGATGTTGTTGTTGTGAAGTGTAAAGTCTTTGGAGATTGAAGAGCTAAGAGAGGGCTTAGAGAGAGCTAGAGAGTTAGAGCGTGAGCTCAATGCTTGGGAGAGGATGTGAAGAGATGAAATGCTTGTTCAAGGGATGAATTTGAAGAAGAGATGAAGATAAACAACCATATTTGGGTCGTTCAACCAAAGAGGGCATTACAAATTGACCCCCAATGGGAAGTGTAATGCCTCTACAGGCTCCAAATGCGAGGATTTTTCAAGGATGTAAGCACGCCGCACGGACATCTGTGCATCGTGCAGGTGTCCCTGATAGAAATGCCTCCATCAACGCTCAAAACAGGCACCAAGTGTGATGCAAGCAGCGGACTTAGGTGGAATTAAGCCTTCGAACTTGGTTTTCTAAAGTGGATAAAGGAAAAAAGGGGATTTGCACATGGGGTGCAAATTAGCTATTATACATTTTCCCCCCACTTTAGTGAGCACAAATACTGATGAGTGCTCGGTAAAGTAGATCAAGAAAGAGTAGGGTTAGAAAAGTATACCTGAACCATTGAGGAAGCAGACCGTGATCTAGCGAACCTGAGAGTGCAGGGTCAAAAGAGGACTTCATAGTTCCGCAAAACTATGAAGCTGAAGAAAGAGCATATACTCATGAAGAAGAAGATGTAGGTATTTGATCCGATACATACAAGAGATAAGAGAGAGATGAACAAAGTGCGTGGTGAAATTAAAACCCACTCAAGAGTAGAACCCACACCACAAAATAAGTGTGTGATAAAAGCAAACCCCACTTGAGGAGAACCTGTATCACAACAGAGGTGATAAAAGCAAACCCCGCTCGAGGAGCAGAACTCGTATCACCAAAAAGCGCGTGGTGAAAGTAAAATCCTCTTAGGAGTAGAACCCGCACCACAAAAGAGGTGATAAAAGCAATCCCCGCTCGAGGAGAACCCGTATCACCAAAAAGCGTGTGGTGAAAGCAAAACCCACTCAGGAGTATAACCCACACCACAAAAGGGGTGATAAAAGAAAATCCCACTCGAGAAGGAGAACTTGTCTCACCAAATAAGTATGTAAAGGAGCTCTACAGGTTTTCGGTCTTGTAGAGCAAGTAAGTAGATAGTCACATAGACCATCGATAAGTTGGCAGGCTTTCAAAGGGGTCCCTCGGGAACCCGACATGAAAAGAGAGGGGTCCACTCAAGGGACACGCTATTTGAAAGACAAGGTCTAGTTAGGCTTCCCCCAAGCTAGATACCAAGATATGAAATAGGTATAGTCGGGCTGCCCCTAAGCTAGATGCCAATGGATTCATTAGAGAGAAAATATTTCAAACAGGTCCCTCAGGAACCCTTCAAAAGAGAAAAGGGGTCCACTCAAGGGACACTTCACTTGAAAGAGAGAGCAAAGAGAGAGGCCCTTAAGAAGGGAACACATCTCCGAAATGAGTTATCACTGCCCCTAATGTACAAGGGAGGAGAGCCATGCAAGATACTTAGAATAGGATAGAGGTAAACCTCGATATCACTTGTCAAGCAAGGAAAAGGAAGGTGCATCAATCAAACAGGAGTTTGATGGCACCACAAAGTTGTTGAATTTTTTCCTTCGAGGCTTTAAATTCGCTAGTGGAATGGCCAAGCACTCGATGGTATACACAAAAAGAATGTTTATCATGTTTATGGAATTTCTTATGTTTAGGAGAAGGAAGAGTGATCAAGCGGCATTTAAGAAGCATCAACAAGATACACTCTTGCTTAGATAAAGGATGAGGAGCAGGAAGTAACCCTTTCTCTTGTGGAGAAAGGTTTGACTGCTCACAAGAAGAAGGTGCGAAGATAGAAGATAACGAAGGAGGATCTCCATAGAGAGCGTTATTCCAGTAAGGGGGATCACACTCCTCTATGAGATCACCATCATCCTTCTTGACAGGGTTACCAGCGTTAACTTCTTTAACAAAAGTGTGATCATCTTCCTCAGAAGGAGGATCAACACCAAGAACATTACAATTTGCATTCACCTTACCCTGCAATATATAAGAGTAACCATCTTCGATAACGGGTTTAGATGATGTTATTGGAAGGTCTAAGTGGATCGGGTCAACTTTATATTCCTGGATGAAGGAATTTCTAAAGTCTAGAGAACCCCAATCATCACCAAGACATGCATTTTTTGAGAAGAGGTAGAAGGAGTACACTTGGGACTCCTCACTTCAAAAGGATCTTCTTCAGGGACATTTATCTCGAGAGAACCTTTTGTAGTAGGTACTGCTGGAGTAAACATCGACACTGGAGGAATAAGAGTAGGCACAACTGAAGCCTGACCAACAACTGCCCTTTCACATAAGTGCATAGCATTAGGATCAACCTTAACTGTGACTACTTTATTGTTACAAATGAACTTAATACATTTATGCAAGGTAGACGGGACTACACCCATAACATGAATCCACAGTCTACCAAGAAGAAGGTTATAAGGTAACTTTTCTGCCATGACATATACTAGGGTAGATATAGTAATGGGTCCCAACCTCAAAGAAAAGACTACTATGCCTAGGGCTTGTCAACCAACCTTATCGAACCCACAAATAACAATAGAAGAAGCATTAAGAGAAGATGAGTTAATATTAATTTTAGGCAATAGATCAATGCTACATACATTAAGCACCGAACCAACGTCAATGAGAGTAATTCTAATGCCGATTTTATTAATGTTGACTATAATCATTAGAGGATCCACTTGCTTCTGTACCTCTTGTGGATAGAACGTAATGTTCAGCAAATCCACACGAACATACGCCATCAACGCATTAACATCCATCGGCCTAGCGGAAGAAGGCAAGAGGATCTTTTGCAAGGCTCCCTAAAGCATACCTTGATAAACTAGAGTAGACTGAAGCAAGTCCCACAGTGAGATCTCAGCTAGAGTAACTTGGAGTTGCTCATCAAGATTGTAATCACCAGGTGCTTTAGTCATAGGTTTAGGTGCTTGAAGAAGGATTGGTTGTTTATTCATTCTATTCTCATAAGTGTGGGCATTAGGGGAAATTTACATGAAAAATGGGCCTCCTAAGGATGACATCATTAGCTTTTTAAGTTATCAAAAATCAACTAAAAGATGACATCAACCTATACGGTGACATCATCCAAAATAAAAATAAAATTATTTATTTTATAAAATAAAAATTTCTAAAATCTTATGAATTAACTCATGATGGTTAATTTAACTCTACATATCCTATTCTATCTCATTCATCTTTCTAAATATAAAATATTCTTTTTGTTTTTTAGATTTATATTCTTAAGTTTTATTAAGCTCTATTATATAAATTTTTATATTTAAAAAAAATATTTTTATTCTTTAAGAAAAAAATATAAAAAACATTTAAAAAAACATTAAAAAATCATAAAAATCATTTATAAAGTGCTGCAAAAATAAAAAAATTCTTTAATTATTTTTAATAATTTCAAATATTCTAATATTTAAATGTTTAGTATCTAAATATTCTAATATCAAAATTTTATTATTTTAAATTTCTTTAATTATTTTTAATAATTTCAAATATTCTAATATCAAAATTTTATTATTTTAAATTTTTCGGTGGCCTTTTATAAGGGTGCACTCACTTTATGTGATGCACTCCTCCTTTTAAGGGGGAGCGTTCACATTTAGTGGGCCCCCTTATTATTATTATTATTATTATTATTTTTAAAATATATTTTAAACTTTTAAATATATATATATATATTTAAATATATTTTAAATTTTTTTTGAAAGAAATACTGTTTAAAAGATTACTTTCTTTTTTTCTAATTTTCGTTATCTTTTACTTTGCCACTTTTTAAATAATTAAAAAAAAATCAAGAAAAGAAAGTGAACTCGACTTTTTTAATAAATTATAATAAAAATACAAGTTACCAAACTTGAGTTTAAGAGTTTTTAAATAAAAAATAAATAATGAAGAAAGTAAACTTGACTTTTTTAATAAATTATAATAGAAATATATGTTACCACTTTTAAAAAATCATGGACTTTTTTATATTATATATAGAGAGATCAAAAAATAAGCTCGAAGAGTACGGCTCAAGAGAGGCAAGGCCTCACATCAAGACCAAACAGAGTAACAGGAGTACAAAAAGATATAAACACCACAAGAACAGCAAAAAGAGATGCTGGCACAAAGCAGAGCAGCCACTAGCTTAAGATGTCTTCGATGTTATCAACCCAGGCCATCCACCCCATGGCGCCTTCCATCCAGACGATGCACTTTGTTTCCTGAATCTGAGCCAGCATGAGGACCTGCTCCTTGTTGATTTTCCTGTTGTTCTTCACTTCTTGGGTTAGAATTTTGCACATTTTCTCAAATAGCTGCAGATTGTCCATAGTCTGCCTCCAAGTGTATCCTCCTTGCATCTCGTATATGAAAAATGTGGTGAAGCCATTCTTAAGGAACCTTTTAAGCTTCTCTTTTTCAATCAGCATAGTAGTGCGGACCTGCAAGAAAATTTTTAAATAGATGAGTTTCCGAAAAGACTCAGTAAGATTTCTGGGATTGTTCTGATATCTCTCTTCGTTTCTACATTTCCAGATTTGCCACAAGATAACAGAGGAGAGGATTTTCCAAAATAAATTAGAATCTTGTTTCAAGCCAACAATATGCCTAGTAATAATCTCAATGATGTTAAAAAAAGAAGGATATATAATGCCAAACATATGCCATATCTCTTTAGCAAATATGCAGTCAAAAAGAATGTGTCTACCAGTTTCGGGTAACCTGCACATAGGACAATGATCAGTAACAAGGGAATCTTTTCTGATAGGGAGTCTATCAAGAATAACCAGCCAATTAAAACATTTTATCTTAGGTTCAGTAGGCCCTTTCCAGAGATTTTCAAAAGAATTTTTCCAAGCACGGGTGTCTAAAGTAGAGTACCAGACCTTGTTAATATGATCTATAATGGCCTCAGAGTGCCCAATAGTATTGTAAATATTTTTGGCTTTGATTTTGTTAAGAACGGTCCCATCCGGCCACTTGATGTTTAAAAATCTGTGAGAGTCAATTTGACAAGAAGCCGGGAGATTCATGGTGGCCTTGCGGATCAAACTGTAAGTTTTCTTCTGGGAGGCGGGAAGGTCAAACTTGTTACTGAGATCCTCCCAGCCAATTAATCTGTCATGCTCAAACAAGTCAGCCAATTGGGAGATGCCTTTACTGTTCCATTGCCTAGCAGAGCAGCCCTGGGAGAGGGCGAGGGGCTTGCCAGAGTAGTTCAGGTTCCACCAAATGGATCTTTCACCATAAAGATGGGTATCATCGTGGAAGGTCCTGTTAGTTATAAAACGTTTCACATAATTCCAAGCTTTCCAGATGGATCTAAATACAGCAGATCCTTGCACATTCACGGGAAAGTCACCAAGGACAAGATCATTAAAAGGAAGATTCTTCCAAGACTTGGCCTTCTTGGGGATACCCCTTTCAATATTGTTTCTCACCAAGACCTTCCAGGGATCATCACCATCAAGAGAGTGAAAGATCCACTTGGCGGCCAGGGCAATCCCCTGGAGCTTAAGATCCTTCAGGCCAAGCCCCCCAAGGAGTTTGTTGGTATGACACCATTCCCACTTGACCGCATGCATTTAGTTTTTTAAGGAATTATAATAGAAAAGTGTGTCTCCACTTAACTCATGTAGTTAAGTAATTTATATTTTTTACATTTAAATAATTTGTATTATATGAGATAATTTTTGTTTTTTTAGAGTTCCTTAGGAGGCCCATTTTTTATGTAAATTTCCCCTAATGCTACCACTCTATAAGAGGGAGCCTTAGAAGAATCGGGAGGACCACCATCGAATGGAACTCCATCAATAGAAAAAATCCTTAAAGGACTAGCTGGAGTCATGTAAATAACCAGGCTCTTAGGCCTTTGAGGGGCAACAGAGACATAGATCACCTTTACTAAATCATCACAGCTAGTAGAACAATTATTTGAATACATATTCTCAACATCAATCCAAACAGGATCAAATGTGGAATAATTATTTGAAGGAACATTCTCAACATCGATCCGGGGAGAATCAGATGTGGGAGGAGATGCACCATCTCTACAAGAGGGTGCATCTGAACAAAGACGAGATTCGCCATTCACAAATGCAACGTCTACAGAAGAGAGTGCATTGGAAGGTATAGGAGATTCATCATTCACAAATGCATCATCTCTAGAAGAGAGTGCATTAGAATGAAGAGAAGGTAGGGTAATGTTAAGAAAGGTATCAATGATTTCATCTTCTTGCAACAAAATATCCTCTAAAGTAGGAGGGCTTTCATGAGAAGGATCAAAGATACCAAGTGACATGGAAAAATCCAAGTCACCATCACATGCATTAAATGGAATATCATTAACATTTTGAACAAAATTAGATATTGAACTAATGAATGAAGATATGAAATTCATTACAATTTTTTGAAGAACATTGTTCTTCATGTCAGCTTCACCAAAATGTAATATAGGGGGATTTGTTACTCATAAGTTCTCTTCACTCATAGAGCCTCACATGGAGAACTTCCCTATACTACCTCAATGGAACAACGAAAGTTTTAGAATCCGAAAGAGCAGGTCATAGAGATTTCCTGGACAAACTGACAAGCTCTCGACCAAAGGATGTCAGCACAAAAAGTGGACAACAACGTGGCTCGCTGGCATCTCGTGGGGACTAGAGAATGAGAATGTCTCAAAAAATGGCTAAGTGACAACTTCTACTCCGAACGCTAAAAACCATAGAATACAAGAGAAGAATAGAAAGTGATGAAACTAAGATAAAGAAGTAGGGATGACAAAGATAAGGAGAAGAAGGGAAATACTTACAACTGTGTGAGTGATGAAGCTTCTGGATCGTGAGTGTCTTCAATACCTGCACACAAGAGAGAGAGGGAAAATGTTGGGTGGTTGTATAGGGGCCTGCTTCAGTCAAACCCCGTTTTGGTGTTCCCACCTCCACAGATAGGCAAATAGATAGAGAGAAAAGTAGAAATGAAGTAAAGAGCACTTAGAGCACTACAAAACAATGTTATGCTACTCAACCAAGTAATAGAGGAGAGGAGTGAAAGCTTACCACCTCCACCAAGAGCGCTCAAGGCTAATGAGGGAGAAAATGAGAGGAACTCAATCCTCTGCTATAATGGTGTTTTGTTCCACACTTGCTCTACTGAAGTGGTGGAGTATTGATGTTGCTGTTGTGAAGTGTAAAGTGTTTGGAGACTGAAGATCTAAGAGAGGGCTTGAAGAGAGCTAGAGAGTTAGAGCATGAGCTCAATGCTTGGGAGAGGATGTGAAGAGATGAAATGCTTGTTCAAGGGATGAATTTGAAGAAGAGATGAAGATAAACGACCATATTCGAGTTGGTCGGCCGAGAAGGGCATTACAAATGGAACCCTAATGGGAAGTGTAATGCCTCTATAGGCTCTAGATGTGGGAATTTGTCAGGGACGTAAGCACGCCGCACAGGCGTCCTCGATAGAAACGCCTCCATTGATGCTCAAAATAGGCACCAAGTGTGATGCAAGCGGTGGGCTTAGGTGGAATTAAGCCTCCGAACTTGGTTTTCTAAAGTGGATAAAGGAAAAAAGAGGATTTGCACATGGGGTGCAAATTCGCTCTTATAAATATAGATTCCTTGATTTGACAAATTGTAGGGTTTGAGTGCATGAATGAGAAAATAACCTTTAATCTTACTCTAATTCACTTCAAATCTGCAACTTGCACACATGAAAATATGGGAAGGGTTGTGCCATATAGGGGCTTGCCTAATTCAAACCTTGTGTTGGTATTCCTACCTCCACAATGGAAAATTATGATATAGAAGGGATCTTATCTTTGGTTGGATAGAGGCTGATGATAAAAAGTAATGAATTGGAAACTTGTTGCAACTCACCACTCTAATTTGATCTCCTTGATGGATTGAATTCATGACCTTCAAAGATCAATTGTTGTTTGATTTGAATTGATTTGAAGACCTACTTGAGTATTAATGCTCACAAACAAAATGCATACAAAATATGAATAAAATTACATATCATATGACATGATGCTTGAATGATAAAATACTGCAATAATCTTGATAATTCCACTCTTGAATTTTCTTTTGAATTGAATTTTGAAGTATAGTAATTGCTAGTGAATTTCCTTATGATTAAAATTATGAAAATACTATGTTTTTATATGCAATTAATCTAATTTCTCAGAAATTAAATCCTAATAGCCAACAAAGGAATTTAAAATTTCAAATAATATAATACCGACACTAACATATTCAAATTTGGAGCCAAAAGTGTTGGTCTAGGGAACGGGGCACCCTAGACTACATTCATGTTTTTTTTTTGGGGCCAAAAGTGTTAGGGGTAAAATATTAAATTCCTACTTTCATTTCCCATGTTTTATTTTTCAAAGATGCATAATTAGGTCCAAGAACATAGAGGGAGAAAAACCTAGTGTGAAATTGTCAAGGCTCACAATTTATGACACTACATTTAGCCCCCACTTTAGTGAGAGTGTGAACTTATGCTCAAATAGACACTAAAGTAAGAATATGTCAAGATAGGTTCAATTATCCAAATACTGAAGAGATATGATGACATTGAATATAGGGGATGCACTAGTCCCCAGGATTCAAGATCTTATGACAAGACAACATAAGGATACATGAACACACATGTATGATATGTAATGTAGCATGACAAACACGAATCATACATGACTAAGACACACAACATAACATAACATAAACACAACACAAGAAAAAAATGAAAACAAAAACAAGAACAAAAATGCAAACAAACACAATGTAAACATAATGCAAACATGATGCAAATATGTAAAAAGACGAGTATATAACAATCAAATACTAGCAAGCTCCACAAAAATATTACTAGGATCCATACCCAAGGCATTCATGAATCACAGGATAACAAAGTTTGATATTTTCTAGGTGAACCATGAACCAAGGCATCATGGCTAGTGAAGTCTGATATTCACTAGGTGAGCCTTCTAAAAGTAGCAAATGTGAAACACACAAGGGCTAGTTTTCTTTGACTATGTGATCCCCCTTGTATATTGATATTAAAAATTACTTGGTTATAGGAAGAACACCTCCCCATTGATCACGAAGATAAAATTTTCATTTAGTGTATAGGAGTCTCCAATATTCAAGGATAGTTGGCTACCTCTTTTATACAAGACTAGATAATGTACCATGCAAGTGTGTTTGTGAAAATGAAGTGTTTGAAATTATACATGCTTGTCATGATGAGCCTTGTGGAGAGAACCTTGATATGAAAAGAACATCATTAAATATTTAAAAATTGGCTACTACTGGCCCACACTACATAATAATGCAATCAAATATACCAGAAGTTGTGACATATATTAAGGGTTGGACCATCCTACTCAAAGTGATGAGATGCCCTTGTAGCCATAGTTGGTGTTGACACCTTTTGATAAATGGGCATTGAATTCATTAGTCCAATTGAACCCCATTCTAATCAAAAGGAATATATACTGGTATATATAGATTATTTGATAAAGTGGGTAGAAGTTAAAGCCCAACAACATGTCAAGGACAAAAAACTGGCAAGGAGCTAGGGGACTTAAAACTCATTTAAAACTAGATTGTAATCACGATACTAAAAAAGTGTGTAGGCAATGGCTTAATGATATCCTATAATGTATTCATGTACTAATTTGTGTTATATAAAAACATATAAAATAAAAATGCATCAGGTAGCAATGCATGATTTAATGAAAATATAAAGTTGCATTACAATGTGATTGCACTTCCTAAATTTAAATTTAAAAGTACCACACCTAAGGCTTGGATTTTTGACCTAGGGATTAAATCTAAATAGGAGACTCACAGATTATATTTTACACAAAATTTAAAAAATTTGACCTTCTTTCTCATCACTTGATATACATTTAATCAAGAGATTATGTGAAAACACCACAACACCAAGTTAGTTCTTATCTTTCTAATCGTATTTTTTTTTATAATTTACATAAATTGAAGTTTTAATATTTATTTTTACCAATATTTTTTATTCATCAAACACACACTATATTTTTAGTGCATTCTTTATATATATATAAAGTTTTAAATAGTTTTCTTTTAATAGCCATTTTTTTAAATGTTATATTTTAAGAATAAGAACTGTAATATTTCACATATAATTTTTAATGTCTGTTTTGTTTTTCTAAAATGGTGAAAATTAAATAGGTCAACTAATAATAATACTTTAAGTTACTCTTAATTTTATTAATGAAATATAAAAGGGTTTTGGACATGCTCCCATCTTTTTAAATATTTTGATGAAAAGTTAGTTTATATATATAAAATTGGCTTATGAACACCCAATTTACACCTTCTAATTTTAGTTTAAAATGGTTGATTTTTTTCAATGTGTATATATAATTTAAAATATACCAACACAAAGCATTATGAATAAAATACTCATCCCTGAATCCAAATCTGGTAATAGTGAATTGAAATGAGTTTGAATCAATTACAATTCACATTTAACAAAATCTCATATTTAGATCTCAAATCAATTTTATAATTAGTTTGATATGGGAACTAAATTAAAATAAAAGATTACATTAGAATTTAAATTAATAATAAACTAAATACCATGCTACAAAATATATTATATTAAAAAGTATAACTTTACTTCCCTCTACAAAATTGATTGGTCATTAAAAGAGTCAGCCTTATAATAAGTCTCAGATGAATTTAGCCTCTAGTGGCCTGCTGCTGCAATCAATACAATGGACATGGGCAGCCTGAACTCACACATGAACTTGTGCTGTACTATACCAGCAAACTCCTCACTACTTCCATACATTGTGGCCCACTCTCCTGTACACAATCAGATTTCTTATTAAAAGCAAGTCAATCAACTAACAAAATCACCCTATTCCATACGTCAATAGTTGACATGTAAATCAGAAAATACAAGGTCTATCACAGTTCTTTGTTACTGCACTATGGATGAGAGTAGACTTTTAATACATTTAAACTATTTGCATGTAAAATCTCACAGGTTTCCAAAGCTTTCAGCCATCCCAAAAGGATTTCAAATCCACCACTTCCAAACCTTAGATTCTTCTTATTATTTTTTTTCATATTTATTATCATTTTTATTCAGCATCAGACAAATTCAATGCCAACAATTCATGGTCATGATAAATTCACCTCAAGAAAAATTCACTACCAACAATTCATCGCCATGGAAAATTAATCTCAAACTTTTAATGTGATGAATTTTCTGCGGCGGTGACGATGAATTTTCCAGCGGTGAATTGTTCGCGGACGGTGAATTGCTAGCTTCCTAGAGCCCTTTTATTCTAAGGAAAATATATTGAAATCTTTTATCCATTTTTAAAAATATGTAGGTCTATTGGTGAAGTTGAATCGTTTTGAATGAGACCACTAGGGATCAAGTCTTAGTAAGTGTAAGACCCAAATACCATAGGGAATGAGGCTAGGGTGTGTGGGGCAACTTTGACAAAATGAATGCTCCTCAATCCTTGATTCTCAGCGAAAGATTTCTGCCTGAGACTTGTGCTCCCATATTAGATAGCTAAATGATTATGTGGATTTGATATAAAACCGTCCTAACAATTTTTTTTTTTTATTATCTGTATACTATTAATTCTACTTTCAAACATGTTACATGCGGAAGATTAGTTGTTACCTTACACTTGTTATATTGATTTCAAAACAATAAATAGATTTTGTTTCTTTATCAATTATATGACTTGTAAGGTACAATTGAAACTCTGAATTGATAATTTCCTACTTAAATTAGTTTTTTTTGGTTATATCATGAAAGTGTGATGACTTTTTTATAAGTAAATTAAACTTTCCTAAACATTTAAGTAGAACTTCATGTTAATTTTTTATAAATTGGTGTGATGATAGGGATTCTATAGTAATGAATTCAAACAAGAATTAAAGTCAATTAGTAAATAATATTATTGTATTTTTTTCTTCTAAAATTTTGACATCTTCTTATTGTAGTATTCTAAAAAATAGTAATATGAATTACTTCTTTGTTATCTATGTTGAATGAAAAGATAAATTTATGTTTTCGCTTCAATTTATTTGTCATCTAATTTTAAATTCATTATTTTAAAAGATTAAATATATGACTTTATTTTTTTCCTAACTATAAACCATATTTAGTAGTTATGAATTTTCACCATATCACATAGGTTTGAAATGAAGTTAAAAACTACTATTTCCATCATCATAGTCCTTTTGAAAATTAATTTGAAAATTATGTTTTCTATTAAAGATAGTCAGCTTGTGTGAAAATTTATTTATCTTTTTATGATTTACCGTTATGTCTATTGTAGATGATACAATATTGATTTTAAGCTTACTATATGCACACATCTTATTCAACTATTAACTCAAGACTAAAATTTTAACTCTATTAATTATCCATATTGGATTGAAATGATTTTTTGACAGTTAATCAGAAGATAGATTTGTATCTAATGGTGATACACATAATCAACAAATTTTATTTCAAGCTTCCTAACATATCTAACATAAGGTTTACTTGCATCAATGTCGACTTACAACATGATCTACTCCTCTAGTTTCCTAGTCTTACTCTTACACATAAAGAGGTTGTCTAGACCAAACTTAAAAAACAAGCCCCTCATCCTCTCCACATCAGAAACACTTCCTTATCCTTTCTCTCCAACCTTGGCATGACCTCCTCCAACTTAGGTATCAAGTTTGACTCCTCGTCCCACTCAAAAGTGTTTTTGGCATCTAAATTATGTATAAATTTATGGCTCAATTAAACTTTTCCAAATGAAATGAAACATATTTTTATCCTCCAAACATAGTACACACTACTTAATAATTACATTTTAACATAGCATTGACATATGAGTTTCAGAGGTTTATAACATACTCATTCAACTTCGTTAAATATTTAAAATCACCAAACGATATGAAAATGCACTAGATTTTAATTGGAAAAAAGTTTCAAAATTATAATAATTATAGATAAACTTTCAAATGAATTACAAAAGTAGAGATTAATTATTAACAATTACTATAATTTCTACTTTCAATTTTTTTACAATAGCAAAGAATAGTTACTATGCAACACTTGTTTATACTTATACATCTTATCTCAACTTAGTTCACGCATCACTTCTAATATTTCATTTTAAACTCCTCAATTTTGTGATTTAAAAATACATAATCATTTACATCATTTTTTATATATTAACTTTAACAAATCAAGTAATTCAATTTCTTGATAATAAATTCAATCAACAATAATATAAATTGTCTACTACTAACTCATTTAACATATCATACCTAAACTCTAAAACCAATTTAAACAACCAAAACACAAATAAAAACATAATATAATAGATCTCTTATTTGTATTAAATAAAATATGTATATATTTCAGATAGCTAAATCAATTTTGTCAAATTGAATTTTGTGCCTTTATTCTTATAAAGACCACACAAATAATATTTTAATTATCTAACAACCCCAAAATAACATCTACAAAGAAAAAAAAATTATTGCATTGATGAAGAAATTATTTTTAATAAAAAATCAATTACCATATACAGTGGGTAGCATATATCACGGTGTTTTAATTTATCTTTTTCATGTCAACAAAAAATAGATAAGTGGATGAGGAAATCTTCTTTTCAAATTCACAAGGGAAGCACCTTGATTTAATCTATTCCTAAATCTAAAACAATAAACAAGATTGTTACTATAAATATTGCACAATTTGTTCTTTCTTTGAGATTCTACATAAAGAATAAATAACTAAATAAATTCTATATATATATATATATTAGAGTACACAATCTAAAATAACTTATGTCACCAATTAATTTTTCAATATTTGATAGCTAAAATATTTAAACGATAATACTACCCAAAATTAAAATTAAAATATTTTGAATTGTATTAGCAAACAATTTGATCTTGAAGAGACATAAAACTTGAAAACAACATGAAGGCCTTGGAATACTATGGAAGCCAAGAAGAATCCACATCAAGCCCATATCATCACATATGAATTGGCAACATACCAAGGTACTTAATAATATTTTTGATTTATCCTATCATATTATTAATGCTTATGACCCTATATGAATATAGGATAAAAAGAATGTGTGGAATGAAATAAAGATGATAATTTTGACTCAAGGAGATATAAATTCACTATACAGTTTAGGTTTGAGAGGGCTATGGAGTCCAGGGATCAAGGACATGGTCAAACAATGGTGGGTTGAGCCCCAACATCTAACGAGAACTAAGATGTTCATTTTTCACAAAAATCTCCAATTTGTTAAAGGGAAACTGAAAGAATGGAATAAAGTTTCCTTCAAGAATGTTTTCAAGGAGAAGGAGATAATTGAGAAGGACACGAAACAACTTACTGAAAAAAAATAATAGAAAATAGGATGTTTCAATGCAATTGCCAAAAGGAATGAGATCTTGGAAAGAGAGGAGCTCTATTGAAAAGTGAAATCCAAATAAGTATGGCTTGCTGAAGGAGACCTCAACACAAGTTATTTTCATAATTTCACTAAACTATGAAAGGTCCATAATAGAATCTTAAACATTTTAATGGACGATGGGAGACCTATGTCTTCTCTTATGAAGTTCAAAATGAAGCAATCAAGCTTTTCCAAAAATTATTGGGTGGAGAAGATGTAGCTAGTCCTCTTTTTAGAGATATTTGGAACAAGATCCCCAAATTAGTTAATTATGAAGACAATGAGTTTCTAATGGGCCCGATCACATTCAAAGAGGTTAAAAAAGTAGTATTTCAATTTCACCCGAACAAAGCCTTGGGTCCAAATGGATTTATTGCATCATTTTTTAGTTAAACTGAGATTTCATAAGATGATATTTGGGGATTTCTTGAAGAGTCCAAGAAATTAGGATTTTTTTGAGAGATCTAAACATTACAAACATAGTTTTGATAGAAAATAATTCATAGATTTCAAGCTAATCTCATTATGCAACACAAGTTACAAAATTATTTAAAAAATTATGACCAATCGATTATAATTCATCCTTCTGTCCATCATATCCCATAAGTAGAGTGGATTTATCCTAGGAGTAAATATCACAGATGGAAGAGAGTAGTAGACATGTACAAAATCCATGGAGGGCCCAACATCAGATCTGTTGTTGGAGGTAAATGTTGCAGAGGACAAAGTTGGCTTCATTAAAGATGTTGCTTATGGAGAAGACTTCGTTTCCACCTATGCCAACTTTTTTGTGGGAGCTAAAGAGGTCGATTTACATGCTCAGGAGAGCTAAGAAATGGATGATGGTGATGTTTCTAACGGGGATCTGCAAACCCTTGAGGAATTTTTTTCCCCTTTCTCCTATGATGGATCTAGCTTAGATCTTTTTGAGTATGATATGCCTGAAGAGGAAGACGAGTTTCTCCTTGATATTCTTTTAGAGGCTCGTAAGAAGTCGCAGGGGTGTGAGGTTGTTGGGAAGAATGTGGTGAAGACTCATTCTCTTTTTTTGGGCTCATAAGGGATTCCTTACTCAACAGTCTCCTATTTAACAAGATTGCCTAATTCAGAGCATTAATGGAGTGGGGGATTCTTCCACTCATGCTAGTTCTTCTTCCCCTAATCTGTGGGGAGGTAGGTATTAGTTTGCAGAAGAAAGAATGTTTGGTCTATGATGATAGAGGTTCTCTTGAGACGGTGGTTAGTTCTCCAATCTGTGAGGTGTTGGTTGAGTCTCCTGAGGCTTATGATCCTTCACCTATGGTGGTTGTGCCTGCCCAAAAACCTACGATTTTTGAGGATATCAGTGCTAAGGAGACTAAAATAAAAGTGCTTGATTCTATTTTTGATGAGTCGTTGAATTGGCTCTCAAGCTCGTTGGTCGGGGCATTTAGTGGTAATTGTCCCAATATTGACTCTGTGAGAAGATGGGCTCTTAGGGTTTGGCTTCTAAGAGGACAGGTTAAGGTAACTGTTATGTGGAATAACTGTTTTCTTTTTTCATTTTATGATATGGAGGATTGCATAAGGATTCTTAGTGAAGGCCCTTGGTTAATGGGTATGAATGACCTTTGTCTTTCAAAGTGGTCTCCCAGTTTCAACCCATGAGATTTCAAGTTTCATGTTTGGGTTCGTTTGCCAGGATTGCCTTTTGAATTTTTGAATGAAAAGGTTTTTATGATCATTTCTAATTCTTTTGGGTAATTTTGTGCTATTGATTCCATTACCAAATCAAATAAGTGTTTGGTGTTTGCCAGATTATGTGTGTTTGTGGAAAGGAACAAAGTGCTTTCCTCTCATTGTACCTTATCTTCCAAGTATGGTACTTGGGTTCAACAAATGGAATTTGAAAGATCTCCTATTAATTGTAAAGCTTTTCAGAAAGTGGGACATGTTGCTTCTACTTGTTTAGCCAATAAGGGTCAACAGTTTCTTTGGAGAAAAAAGGAACAATCCCCTATTTTGAGCAGTCTTCTTCTTCTTGCATGGAGGTGTAGAGGGAGGATTGTAACGCAAAATTTTCTTCTGATTTTTTCACTCCTACTAAAGATTTGAGGCTGCATGATGGATCTAAAGGTGTTTATTTGGATTCTTCTAGTTATAAGAAAATGCATCTGGGAGAGAAGGATCTTGGGTCAAAAGTTAACCAACAATCTTTTGACTATTTCTTTAAACTTCCCTTATTGTTTTGTTGTTTTTTTGTTGGTCTGTTGTTTCTGTTTGTTGGTTTTTGTGTTGTAGTGTTTGTTGTTTATGTCTGGTTGCTACTTTCCACTCTTTTTTCTTAGGTTGTTCTGCCCTAATGCAATGCTTTGTATGAGATCAAGGCCCTTCCCTGCTTATCTAATAAAAAACAATAGGGTTTCAAATCAACAAGACTAAACTATTGAGAATGACGTAAGTAGAATATTTAATTCTTACAAAGGAAATAAACAACAATACAGTTCATCTACCTTATCTCTACTACATTTTTATCTTGATTACTTGACTATGTCACTTTCTAAAAGTTAAGATTGAAATGATAAGTTTAAGATTTATTAAAGAACAAAAGAGTTTATTCATTTGCATTTAAATCAATAATATTTTCTATCTACCTATTGCTAATTTTTCAAGGTATTAATATTTGCAATCTTAAAATTATTAGATTAAATTCAATTAAACTTCGAATTTGAAAATAAAATGAATACAATTATTTACTCCCAAAACTAATTTAAACACAAATTAACCCACTAACTAAAAACTAACTTGCAACTAATTTTAAACTCTTTAAATATAACCTCTCTCTTGAACTTCTATTTTCATTGCATTACCAAAGAGATTTTATATTTTTACTCAATAATAATTTAAATTTTCAAATTGAATTTTTATTTTTGAACGCTCTAATTTGATTATTACTGCAAGCTTTAAAATTAAGGAATTTGTTCCTTACTCCACCAGTTTTGTTGCCTATTCATATATATATTCATAAATAATATCAACAAGTTATGACCAACTTCAATTTCATTGCTATTGACTATAAATCTCAAGAAGATCTGTATGAGTTAAAAAAATAAATTATAGCTTCTATTTTTCTAAAAATAGGATTTTCATATCCCTATGTTTTATTTTATTTTTTTGTTTAAATAAAGGGAAAAAAATGTATTATGGGGCATGGCCCCTCCCATGGGGTTGCAACCCCTCAAGGGTTGTGGCTCCATGGGTGTCAACCCATGGGTTGCTTCCCTCTTTTGGGGGGCACTCGATCATCCACTAAGGGGTCAAAACCCTTTCCCCCCTCATTTTTTTGAATTTCTTCA
>VDFB02264063.1:0-67201 GCA_007258455.2 Sequoia sempervirens | reverse complement strand
AATCCAACGGAAAACCCCAATCTGATCCAAGATGCTGCATAAATGTACTCAAGGATTGAAACCCTCGAGGGACTCCGAATGAGCTCTGCAACGAAATCCTCCAAAAATGCTGAGAAGGGGCTGCGAATCGAGGCTCTGATACCATGATAGAATTTCCAAGATCTGATTGCAAACCAGAAAATACCTTCCACATAAGAGGAAAACGAAAAAGCAAGAGATTGCATAAAAACATGCAATTTGATATATTCGGAAAGATCAATTAATTACAAAAGATTATTTGCTTTATAAAAGCAAAGATGCCTAAACCTAATATTATCTTGAGCAACAAGATAGCTCGTTAAGATAAATATAAGATCCTAAAACCTAGGAAATAAATAATGCCTAAGTAAACTTATGCAAAGTGTAATTAATAATTAATTACACCAACATTATCTTTATATAATATTTTCCTCTTTTTTCCATTTCAATTCACATTTCAAAAATATTCAAGCATGTACTTAAGTGGAATAAATCTAAAATTTTATGTGCAAGTTTCACATCTTACTCTAAGAAATATGATTCTTGTAAAGGCATATGAATTTCCTCTTTAGAGATACAATGAGATAACAATGAATTTAGGTGAAATTCAAGCATACCAACAATCTCAAAGTAGTCACACCACATCTAACCCTCCTCACAACTCACAAACCCCACAAAATCCAAATGTGAGCAACAATCTTTCTCCACCAAAAGGGCTAGGTTTATCCTCACATCCAAAGAAAAACATGTCCACATCATCAACAAATAAGATAGTAGGATCAACCAAGCCCAATTATGATATAGAAAAATACCTCAAGAAATAGAAGGTAAATATCAATATTTGGGGACTACTACAAATGTTTGGGACAAAAATAAATCTTATTGAAATCTTTTAAAGATTTTAAAAAGGTTGCTTCTGACATAAAGGGGAAGAATCACCACTTCGACCAATTCAAAAGGAAAAGAGAAATAACAAGTAAAGATTACCAATGCACATATAGCCATGTATAAAAAAGAGCTAGAGTCACCGGCATTCCTATTGATGGTCCATAATTAGTATGGCAAGAAAATTTGAACAAGGCAAAGGAAATGAAGAAAAAGGTGCACACAAGGATGGAGCAACATAAGTCCTTGTGATGGGCACATATCTATCAAGTTCTTGACTTAAAATAATATTTCTATTATTTAATGTTCTTCCATTGTAATAAAACTTTATTCCTCAAAAGTGATGCACTCATGTTTAAAATATAATTCTAAATAGGGAAAAATAAATAAAAATCCTGGGACAAGTGAAAAGTATATTTAATTTTTTTTCCCTCAAGCTTGAGGATATTGGAATCATGGCCATTGATGTAAAAAGGGGGATTTTAAAATTGGCACCCAAAAGGGTTGAGTATTTATATCAGGTTTAAATGCATTGTAAAGGGTTGGAAAATGGATAGTTAGAAATTGGATAGAGGAGTAGATTTTGGTAGTTAGATTTTCATTATAGTTCTAAGTCTTTCAAATTGGCTTATGATGTAATCAATCAAATTATGAAATTCAAATAAGAATGACGTTGAATAAAAATATTTCAATTAAACGAATAATGGGAGTTGATGTATGTAATTTGTATGTGCAATATAGTAAGTTTATGTTTTTTTCTATATATTTTTTTTAAATTAGACATATGCATTGTTTTCTGTAATATAGATCAAATAAAATTGATTTAATATGATTGCATTGTCTCATTTGAATTGGAAATTGATTTCATTGCAAAATAATATCATTTATATTTTCTTTCTTCTAAATCTTAATACTTTTTTCTTTTAAATACTGTTAAATTAAGACTATTTTTTAGATATAATTTATTTAAGATTAATTTAAAAAAAATAAAACTATAGATTTAATGTGTAAAAGACGGGAGCTAAGGTTTGCAATTGTTGATATTGTTGGAAATTCATTATGACATTTAAAAGAAATATTTCTTTGATAAGTTGATTAAAAATTGACAAATCTGAATTTTTATTATCTTGAGTAAATTTATAAATGATTGTTATAAAATATTGGATCTAGTATTTGTAAATATCTATTGCTAGAAAGTAAACCTCAAACAATAAGTAAAGGTAATAAGTCATCTTATCAATCTATTAATACAAAGCTAAATGAGAGATATTGATCATTGGTGTTAACTAATTGCTTATTTGGCTAATAAGTTTATTGTGAGTTGATTGCATTCCAAGATTTTTATACCATAGACCTATTATAAGGGAATAGCTACTTAGATCACTAAGTCATCTTGCACTAATATGATCTAGTAACATAGACCTTGGGGTGAGTTAATCTTCTTTTAGAATGTTAATTATATTTTAAGAGGTGAAGTTATCTTGTGACTTTACTTCATTTGTTGAGCATGTCACCCATCAACATAATTGAGGCTTAAGTGTAGAAATTAATAATTTGATGCCAACTGGGGAAGTCAACATTTATATGTCGAGAAGTGAAAACTTTGAAGGCTGACACCAAAGTGGAGGTTTTTTTAACTTGATGCAAAAGTGGAAGAGTTTGCAACTTAATGCCAAGTAGAAATTTTAGAAGATGGATGCCAAGAAGTGTAATCTTTTGATGTTTGTTGCCAAAAAATGGGATTTTACATGGCAATTCCAAGTATAAAACCCACTTGAGTCAAACTTGAGCACTTGGGATTATTTTTAGTGGACCTAGAAAGCAAAAAAGTGGAGTTTCAAAAACTAGCAAGTCATCGATCAAGTTTCATCACTTGGAAAGTAGTAAATAAATTTCCGCCCTTCATCAAATTGAAGAATTTTTCAAATGAGTTTGCCAAAACCTTTGAACTTCTTCTAAATTCCTTCTATTTTATTATTTTTGAACACCTCTACCCTTGATGAATTTTTCATCTTCCTTTACCACCATTCTTCTTTTGAATTCTATTTTCTCTTAATGAAGCTTGAACCTATTCTAACAACCTCCTAACTCTATCATCCACTTCCCTTCTTCTAAATTTCATTTTATATAATGAATCTTAACCCTATTTTGACAACCTCCTACCTCTTCCATCTATTACCATACTTTGAAAACAAACAAACAAATAAAAATAGTAACTTTCTAAAAATAGAAAGTTTGATTTTTGAGCTTCTCTAAGCAAAAATAAACATAAAAGAAATCTAAAAATTAAAAAGTTTGATTTCTATTAGATACTAAAACTATTGACTTAATTTGGACCTTCCATAGTGGAAAATTTATGCTCAAAAGATGACCCCCATAGATGATTATATCTAAGTGAGCTAGAGTAGATTTACCTTAACCTTAATCCTTCCTAGCTCTGCCTAGCATTTACTACCACGGTCTTAATTTTAACTTCACCATTTCCTTCCTCTACTTGTGTGAGAGTCTCCTTTAGGACTTAGAGCTTGATAATCCCCATGGTGAACATTATGCATACATTGTTAGTAGCCCAAGACATACCAAAACCTAAGGAATTCATTGTTTGACAAGAAAGATAACATATTTGACATTGATGTGACAAGAATGACCTAACATTTAGCTACACAAAATTTATCTTTTAATTTTTTAGGGGTACTGTGAACCTAGATCCTATACCTTCAAGAACATAACAAATGAACACATTAATAAGGTTAATGCAATTTAGAATATAGATCCCTCAAGAAATCCATTTGAATGCAAGAGCAAAGGAATAACATGAAGAACACAACAAACTTAAAGCTAAAATCTCAAATCCTATTCTAAAACAAAGCAAACTCTTGATCTCTTGAGGGAGTTGGTGCCAATTTGATGTGAAAATTGGCCCTTTCCCAACTCCAATGATGTGATGAAGATGATTGATGAAAGATGCATACTTGTGGTGATAATTTCAACGGAGCTCCATGTTGAAAACCTGCAAAAAGCCTAACTATGCTTGGATGAATTTGATGAAGGTTGCTATGAATTTGAGTATAGTAAGTTTACTCAAGTTGTGGATGATCAAATGAGGGATGAAGCCTCTTATTTATAGAATGTCAAGTTGAAGAGATGTCCAAAATAGAGCAATGTGGGACTAAGAATCAACAAATGACAAGTGCCACTTGTCAACATGTGAATGGATGGAGGATGTGCAAGTTTTGAAGAATGTGTCAATAAATGCATATATTTGAATTTTGAAATTGTTGAAATGGCATGTGAGAGGGAAAGAAGGTGCATTGAATGCCACTTGGCTCAGGGAAAAATGACTTTCTAGGTGGAGTAAATGCCTTGTTGGAAGGACAAAGTCCACTTGGATTTTGAATTCAAATTTGAAGAATATTCCTTTTTTTATGCCTTTTGAGAGAAAATAGAGTTTTTAATAAATGAATTAAATATATTTTCTTGTGCAAGTTGCAAAAGCTAGAGGATGGGACATGAGAGGAGATTAAATTAATCAAGGTTAATTAATTTAATAAGAGATTAGAATGATGTGACATATTGATTTAGATTTATGGATTGATTTAAATCAAAATATGAGAAGAATATGGTTTCAAGATTAATTAAATAAAGATTTTTGTTTTATTTAATCAAGGAGATAGAAGTTAGATTAAATCAAATAAGGTTTTAATTTATTTAATTTAATGGATGAACTTTAGAGATTTACTCAAATAAAATTGATTATTTAATTAAATAGGGATAATTAGATCAGACTGATTGATTTAATTAACAAGAAAGGATGAATTAATTAGATAATTGATTTATTTAATTAGGAGAGGAATATTGATGAATTTAATCAACTAAAGGTATTTGATTAAATGGTTAGACTGAGGGATGATTCAGGATGAAGTGATGTTAGTGGTCGGGATCAGATGTGTAGTGTCAATCAGTATATTTTATGTGTCTACATTTTGCCCCTCTTTGAAGCAATGTACTCATTGCAGTGGTTCAAAGAATAAACGGTCTCGATCAAAAGCCAAAAAATTTCTGATTTTAAAAATTTTCCTTCACTGCTGCCCTAACGAAGGAAATTATGGTAGCATACTGCCCCCTCAAGAGATCAGATGAAAATTTTAATTTTTTGGGTGATCTCGCGAAAAAAGAGGACAAGGTACCCGACAAGTCCAAAAAGGCTCTAGGAATTCAAAAAATGAGGTAAATCACCAAAAAAGGGTGCAAAACAACCCTCAGACAAACAAAAACGGAACCAGGGATCCAAAACCCTAGTAAGATGGCCGAACGGGGTCAAAAAACCCTAATTTTCATGCTTAAATAGGCCTCGAAGGGCCACTTCTAGTTCATTTGAGCACATTCAGCCTTGAGAGATTTTGTGATTTGAGCTCTAATATCCTGATGAGATGGCGCAACAACAGCTCCCATTGCATATCTCTAACCGAGTACGGACATACCCACAACCTCCCGACATTGGTGCACCGGTAGGTGATCCTTACCTGAGCTTTGTTTTTCATTTTACGTGCTTATTTATTGCTTTTAGAACTAGGTTATTTGGAGCAGTGCTATATAGCACCACTCAAATTTCAAACTGAACCGCCATCACAAGATGGACCGCCACGGTGGAGTTTGGAGTTTGAGAAGATTCCTCAAACTTCGACGCCTTCGTGAAATGGAGCGCTGGACTTTCAAACTCTGACGCTGTGGTGGACTTTAGAATGAGGGTTCAGGGTGTTTACGCAAAGTACACTGCCATGGTGCAGTTTGGGATTTTGAGACCCCAACGTCGCTATTTGCAAATTTCAAACTGCGATGCCTTCACAGTTTGCAACGCTGAACTAGCTTTTTGAATGCTCGGGATAAAATTTCTTGATGATTTTAACACGATGATCTTTCCCGATGCAGGAGGGGGTGAGGGAGCTCTATTCTCGCAAGCAAAAATTGCGGGAGATATTTTGTTATTTGCATGATCTGACTGATAGGGAGCAGGATCGACTACGAGAGATGGGGCTATGGTATATTGCTTATGCAGCGCCCGTGCAAACCCACCTTGGTATGATGTTTGCGCTTGCCGAGAGATGGCACAGTGAGACATCGTCCTTTCATCTTCCTACCAGTGAGGCCATTGTTAACTTGGAGGACGTGTGGCGCATCCTTAGATTGTTGATTCATGGTCGACAAGTTATTTACGATATGGATGCTGGATGGGATTCCTACCATGCAGTCCTGGCCATAGATGAGATTATGTTTTGCAAGAGCTAGATAGAGCTGGAGCATCATCGGTTGCTCACATTACCATTCTGTCTAGTGATAGCTACTATCATTTCAAGTCTTGTTGCCTTGGATCGACAAGGTCGATATTTCAGTCCTAGCTAGGGGCTTTGCTGGGAGCGAATGGTTTGTGACCGGCCAATCCGTTTTGCATGGGGTCTGATTCTTCTTGCCTCCCTTTATAGGGATTTATATGAGTATTCCTACTTGGATGGTCGGGCACTTGGTGTAGGTGTCACACTTCTTCATGTGTGGGCATGGGAGCACATCTTCGTTCTTCGGTCGCGGATTGTTCCAGTGCCAGTTGGACTAGATGATCCAGTGGTTTGGTGGTACAGGGGTGGTGTGTCCTTCACACACAGGTGAGCATGGGATCCCTCACTGGAGGAGGGTTATTAATGGAATGACAGTGTTTACATGGTGCCCCTACCTTGGTCGGCTCAGATGGGTCGACGATGTGTAACAGTTATTCTTTGCCCGTCAGGATCGATTTATGTAGGGGCAAGAGCATACCATGATTGAGCAATACCTGCCCAGACAAGTTCAACGTCAGTTTGGGGAGGTATAAGATAGGCCAGACGATGATTATGTGGCCATTATTCTCATATAGTGTCATAGGGTTCCTGGGGGTGACACATTCCTGCCTCTGAGGCAGTTGATAGTTTCAGGCAGTTGGTGGCCCAACCATGGGCATATGATCAGGGGGTTGCAGATCTAGGAGTTACCCAGGCATACAGAGATTGGTTTCGACCACCTCTGCGTTTGACAATTCTAGGTGCACCCTCTATTCGATGGAGAGCCAAGGGTAGGGAAGTAGGCTGAGGACAAGGAGGTGGCGGTCCTCCCGTAGGACAGTCAACACATGATCAACCTGCATAGGTCCAACCATGACAGGTTCAGATGGATCAACCTTTTGCTAATGTACAGATGCATGATCGAGACCAGGGGCCAGAGGGTGGACATGATGGGGACCAGGATCGGGCTACCGCACCACCACGAGCTGGGGGTGAGGACCAGCCTCACATGCAGCCTTCACCAAGACAACCAACGGGTTAGCCAGATCCTAGGGATGAGATGATAGCATAGTTGCAAGCCCAGGTCTAGGCCTTGACAACAGAGAGAGACTAGGCCCATGCAAAGAGGGACTAGGCAGTGCTACAGAGGTAGGCCACAAAGCTACAGGCGGTTGCAGAGATGGGCTAGAGACAATAGTTAGAGAGTATGGTGGCCTCCTCCTCCCACAACATAGTGCCTCTTCATTCTTATAGGGAGGCCATCTGAGAGGTGGACTATTATCGTTTGCTTTATCATCAGGCAATACCCAGAGTAACCCAAACCCCAGATTACTCATAGCGAACCAGCCACAGACCGAAAGAGGGTCATGGTGACAGAGGTGAGGGAAGCAGACAATAGGGTTAGACCTCATTTTGACTGAGATATTATTCTTTTGTGCCATATGGGCTCATTTTTGATAGCCCGTTGGGCCTTTTTTGTACTTATTGACATACACATGTACAATGATCCGATTATTTTGTACTATGGCAATTACCTGATGATATATATATGAGATGATGATGTTGATATGATGTGATGTGTACCATTTATTTATTATGCGTTTGTGGATGGTTCTATTTCTATATGCTATGTAATAATGTTATGGTGTTATGTGATGGATGCATTTCTTTTTGATGGTGTATGCATTATGTGATGGTTATGCGACTAATAGATCTATATTATGCTTCTAATGAATGACATATGATATGCAAATGGATTTATATGATATGCGATATGGATGGATGATAGATGATATGTATGTTTATATGATGATGCAATCTATATGATGATTTATGTATGTTGATGCAAATGTGATGATTTATGCAATGATTTCTTTTTTAATCTCTTTTTCCATTGTGATGGTGATGATGATGTGAATGCAGTGATCATGCTATGCGGTTATGAACGTATGGATGTACGTGATTTTTCATGTATGATATGCACTTGTGACAATGTTTATGATGTGATGTTATATATGATATGTTATGCAAAATGGTATGGAGAGGATTTATGGTGTCTATGCAAAATGATATGTGAGTAATGATTATTATGATGTGTATGTGAAATGATATAATAAATGCTTTTATGAGATGTTTTATATGATTATAGATGGGTGTATGCACCTAATGCGATAAATTGTGTATAATATTTATGTTCCTATTATGCTTTGTTTAATTGTGCACTGGATGCTTATAATGATATGGAATGATTTGTAAAATGAAATGCAAAATGATTGTGATGTGGTTATTTATGAGATGTTCTATATGATATGGATGAATGATGGATGATATGCATGTTTATGATGATGTATGCTTTATGCAAATGGATGTGAATGTCTAATCTATTTATGTGATGCGATGATGGTTATATGGATGATGTGATGGATTTTTTTATTTATATGCCAATGTGTATGTAATGTTATGATTATGAGATGCTTAGAATAACAAATCTATATTATATGCATATAAGATGATTAATGTTTCTATATGATATGCATTGTGCTGATGATTTGTGGGTGCAGGATTAATGATGACGGTGATTAACTGTCATAGTACCCTATTAGCGTGAAAAGCAAGAAGAAACAAAAGAAAGAAGAGAATTTCAACAAGAGAAAAGATGATGATGATGAACATCTATCATGGAGTTGGGATTTTCAAAAGGCCAATTATCTTATGTTTGATAACACACATAAATGCGATGCATCAAAGTATTACGAACTAGGATGGCATTGCATTTAGTGTGATGGACTTTGACTCGACAATAAGATAGGAGTATCCTTGTTCACACCTGACATATATAAAACTTACTAGGGTGCACTTTAGGTACTTCAAACATCTCAGAACAAAACATAGGAAGGTGATCCTTCCTTTGTGGTAAACAAAATATCTAAAACACCCTCTGTACATACCTAAATAAAGCAAGTATTCACCGAGGTTATATTACAAGAATTTCCAACAAGCGCAACAAATAAAAAGATAATGATTGTTTCCCCATTCCTATCTCTCTAAATCCATTCGTTGGGGACATCATTGAGAGGTCCTTGGCATGGGCACAATAAGATAGATCAAAAGATAAAGATACAGTAAACAAACAAGCTGATGTTCTTCAATACCGCTAGCCAAGACTAAACTATGATGATGTTTGATGTTGATGTCCATTGTAGGAAGGATGCATCCTAGGACATGATGATATCAAATGATTTGATATGGGACTGATTTGATGATAGACTATTGACATAAAGAGTTGACCAACTTGTTTACGTACTAACCTAGATTTTGAGATTTTGATGTTTGAGTTTTCACTTTTGACCTGTTAGACTTGTTTTTTATTGTTTCACCAAAGGTTGGGGATGATGATCATTTATTATGAGTGTCATTTATTGCGGGTGAAAGCGAGATGGGGATGAATGTATTTTCAAATATTTGGATGTTTTTGGAGTTTTGAAATGTTTTGAGGCTGTTTTTGGTATTTTTGAGATTTTACATATGTGATTTTTGATTTTTCAATATTTTGTGGTTTTTTGAGATTTTGACCAAGAGACTAACCTAAGGACCTATCCTAGGGGTCTCGAGGGCTAATCAACAGATTAGCCTTGCCTACGTTATACACGCAGAGACCACATAGTTCGACTAACGACTTGACTGATTTACAGATGAAGATATACATGATGAAATGTCAGTTTATTATGATGAACTCCTAAAGGATTGACCTGAGTGTCTTGGGGGATGATCAAAGATCAACCTTGCCTACGTTCAAGGCTCAGAGACCCGTAGTTCGACAAGACGACTTTGTTTTTTGACTTTTTGACCTATTTTTGGGATTTTGATATGTTTCGAATGTTTTTGGTTTTATGAATGTTTTTGGATTTTTTGGATTTTCTGATATTTTTTGATTTTCTAAGATTTAGGACTTCAATAATATACACAAATCTGATCCAATTGAGAACATGCCCTCAACATGATGTAATAGACTACTCTGATAAAGGTAGGGAAAATTGACCTTGGGAATGGGCCGAGTAGTACTAGGAGGGATCATGATACGAACACAAGACCAACCTATGATTCAGATACCAAATAGATGGGTGATGGATGGAGATTTGAATGCGATGGATGATGGAAATGTAATGGATGGATGATGTAGAACAAGCCGTAAAGATCCCGGTGGATGGAAAGTGCTTATTTACACAAGGTGCATGTTTGCCAGGTTTTCACCAAGGTACTTGTCCAAAGTGCTACTGAAGTGATTTTCACAAGAGGACGATTTTTCTCTTTACTGTTTTTGATCCTTCTTCTTTTTCTTTTCTTTTTTAGATCTTTTTTTTTTTACTTTTTTGATTTTTTTGTTGTTACAAGATGCTTGTTTGCAGTTTCCTTCGGAGGTAACCATTTTTCCAGGACATTTTCCTAATTTTTGGTTCTATACCTTGAAAGGTGGGCATAATTTTTGAGATAGGAGTTGTTCATAGGATCTTGTAGGGACTGCTAATGTGATATGTCCTGGCCTATAGCTTCATGATAACAAATAGTCCCAACAATTTAGGTTCAAATTTTCCTTTTCTATTTGGATTTAGGATGTTCTTATGATTCTCCTTTAGTACTAGTTCTCCAACTTGGAAAGTCCCACTTTTGATTTTCTTGTTATAGCTCCTCTTGAGTCTATTATGATAGACTTACCGATAGTTTAACGTCTATATCGCTCATCCGATAACTCCATCTCATTGATCTTGATACAAATTTACTCACTTCATCCCGAAGTGATGAGCTTTGCAGTGATATTCTTAGTGTGGGAGCTTTCGATCTCAATAGGAGTACTACTTATGATCAATAGACTAGGGAGAAGGGGAATTGGCCTTGATGGGTGTAGTGGATGCTAGTTAATTAGCCCGGAGGGTGGGATTGAGCAAATGCGATCGACTTGCGTCAGTGACTTTATTTTCTTGAGGATCTTTTCGTCGTTTTGTTGTAGCTTCTGCCAGCCATTTCCTTGGGGATAGTATGGGATGGAGAAGCGATGTTGGATTTTGAATTTTTCACAAAGTCGCAGACATCCTGATTCTGAAATGGTGTCCCATTATCTGAGATAATGGCTTGTGGGACACCATATTGACATATGAGATAGTTCAGGATGAACTTTGATATTTGCTTCCGGTTATATATGTCATCGGTATGGCTTCCACCCACTTGGTAAAGTACTCAGTGGCAGTTATGATGAACTTGTGGCCATTAGATGAAGTGGGAGTGATTATTCCAATGAGATTGAGTCCCCACTGCGAAAAGGGCCATGGTGTGATGATGGGATGAAGTTCTTGAGTTGGAGCATGGATGAGGTCCCCATGCTATTGACATTGTAGACACCTCTTGACATAGTTGTGTGCCTCTTTCTCTATAGTGGGCCAATAATACCCCATCCTCAGCAGTTTCTTGGCCAAGGTCATTCCACTTGAGTGTGAACCACAAATCTTGTTGTGCACCTCAGTTAAAGCAGTCAAGGATTTGTCAGTATTAAGGCATCGCAATAAGGTTCCCTCTATGCTTCTACGGTATAAGGTATTTCCTAAGATGACAAACCTAGAGGACTTTTTAATAAAAGTTATTTTTAAGCTTGAGGGTAAGTCAACAGGTAAGACACCTATTTGTAGGTAGGTATAAATGTCATGATACCAGGGATCTCCAGGACCAATGATTTCACTCACAAATTTTGACTCTGGTACCTCAAATGTGGGCACGAGAAGCTGCTCTATCAAGAATTCATGTTTTAGGACGTTGCGATGAATGTCAAGTAGGGATCCAATTGTTTCCATGACATTTGCAGCTCTGTTGTTTGCTCTAGGAATCTGCTCAAATGTGATCTTGATAAAGGATTCCCTGAGAGTCTCCACCAGTTTCTTGTATGGGGTGAGTTTATCATCTTTAGTTTGGTATTCACCATTCACTTTATTTACTACCAATTGGGAGTCTCCATATACTTTGAGAGCCATGATGTGCCACTGCACTGCTATTCTGAGACCTATGGTTAAAGCCTCATATTCCGCAATATTGTTGGTGCAGAGGAATGGAAATTTTTATGATCTAGGTATGCAGTCCCCTTGTGGAGTGATAAAGAAGATGTCGACTCCTGATCCATGTTGCGTGTATGAGCCATCAAAGTAAAGTTTCCAGTGATCAGCTATGTTGAGATTGAAAATGGATTCATTTGGAAACTTTGAGAAGAGAGGATTCTCAGAATAGATTGGTGCTTCTACAAGCTTATTTATGATGACTTGGCCTTTAATTGCTTTCTGCTTCACATATTCAATGTCATACTCTGATAGTATCATGACCCATTTAGCCATCCTTCTAGTGAGCATTGCTTTTGATAGTAAGTATTTGAGAGGGTCAATTTTGGCGATGAGTTTTATTTTGTGTGCTAGCATGTAATGTATGAATTTTTGTGATGCAAACACTACTGCTAGACACGCTTTCTCAATGACTGGGTAATTTAACTCATGCCTAACCATTGTTTTGTTGATATAATAGATGGCCCTTTCTATTCCATTTTCATCGTGTTGAGCTAGAAGATCTCCAAGGGCTGATGTTGTTGCTGACACATAGAGAATTAATGGCTTTCTTGGGATTGGTGGCATTAGTACTGGTGGTGTAAGCAGATATTCTTTGATCTTATTGAAGGATTCTTCACACTTGTTATCCCACTTGTACGCTAATCCCTTGTGAATTAGGTGAGAGTATGGATTCTATTTATTTGCCAACTGTGTGATGAACCTTTAGATGGACTGAAGCCTACCTTGGAGACCTCTTAATTGTTTTAATGTTTTGGGTGCCTCCATCTCAAGGATTGCTTTTACCTTAGCAGGGTCTACCTCAATACCTCTCATTGATACTATGTATCCTAGCAACTTTCCTGATTGTATGCCGAAGATGCATTTCTTTGGATTTAATCGGACCTTGTATTCCTCTAGCCCGTCAAAAATGGCACTTAAGGTTGCTATATGATCCTTCCTCTTTCTGGATTTGGATAGTATGTCATCGACATAATCTTCGACAATTTTATGGATCATGTCATGGAAGATTAAAATCATGGCTCTTTAGTATGTTGCTCCTGCATTCTTCAAGCCAAATGGCATCATATTCCAGTAGTACATCCCCCATGGAAAAGTGAAGGCCGTTTTGTGTTGGTCTTCTTTAGCAATCATTATCTAGTTGTATCCCAAGAAACCGTCCATTAAGGAAAGCATTTCGTGTCCTGCCGTCATGTCTACAATCATGTCAATGTTGGGCAACGAGAAATCGTCTTTTGGACATGCTTTGTTTAAGTCCCTAAAATCTGTGCAGATTTTGATGCCCTCATCAGGTTTTGAGACAGGAACCAGGTTTGACACCCATTCTGGATAGTCAATTGGTCGAATGAATCATGCGTCCAATAGCTTCTTTAGTTCCATTTTGACTAGCAGGGCGATCTGAGGGTGCATTTTTTGGAGTATAACGAGCTTTGCTTCAGAGTATACTACTAGGTGATGAACTACAATTTCTAGATTGAGCCCTGACATGTCAACATAGCTCCATGAAAAATTAATTTTTCTTTCTCTTAAGAAGGTTGCTAGGAGCTCTTTTTCTTTTGACAGTAATGACTCCACATAGAATGTGATGTGCGGGGTCTCCTCTGTTCCTTGATTAACTAGATTGCATTTTTCTGCTAGGACTACTGATTTTTCCTGATGGAGAGCTCTGAAAGGAAGATTGAATCCCCCATCCTCAGGTGCCTCGAAGAGGTTTTCACCATTGGATGTGTCCTTTCTTTTTACTTTTTTCAGGTCGGAGAGTGCCACAGTGTAGTTTTCACTCAAGGACCTAGAGATTATTCTCAATTTTTCGCTTTTGTGACTGAGGGATTCAATTGTTTCCCCATAATATGCGTGTGTATCTAGCTCAATGATGAAACTTGCTTTGTGATCCCCATATGGGATATTATCCCGTAGTCCCATGAATTCTGAGAGCGCTTCATCATTTTCGAATGTGTTAAGAATTAGTGGTCCTCGTTGGTCATAATCGATGAGTTGGGGGTAAACTAGACATATTTCATGGTTTTGGTTTTTAGACTCATAAGATAGGGTGATAATCATGAGAAGGGTGGTATCTTCAAAGAGCTTGGGTATGTTGGTTATGGGATCCTCATCATCACTACTACTACACACATCAGTTATGTCAAATGTGAAGTTGTCTATGACTCTACCTGTAGATACGGGTAAGTGAAGTTCAGTTGGTGTTGGTTCACGGCGAGTCTTGATTGCTTTAACTGGGGGACCTCTTCCACTTATGGTTATACTCAGAGGGGTACATCTGAGGCCAATATTTCTCATTCGCATCTCAGGAATGAGGGGTATTATAAGCCCATTGTCATTTTTCCCAAGTCTCTGGTTTCTGTCATAGCCCATTGCAAGCATCATTTGCAAACCTTTACTTTTGTCATCCATTAGTAGATTAGCTGCTGGTCTATCATCTTGATATAAGAGATGAGATGGGTCTTCCTCTATGAATTCTCAGCCGAGATCTCCCCAACTTTGAAGTTGGGATATTCAGGGGATGTTTGAGAAGTGGAGGCTTGATTTGATTGCAGACATCCTCGTGATTTGGGAGATTGTTGTAACTCTCCTACCACAAAGGCATTTTTGGAAATCATATAATTTTCGCAGCCATTATCCTAGATGATGAATTTGATATCAGAGATGGTGGGGATGGTGAGAATGATGGTTGTCTCTGTCGCAGAAGTGGAGGCTAGAGTGGCTGGATCAATGCATGGTGTTGATGGGCCTTCATCATTTTTAGGTACTTGAGGTATTTTGTAGTATTTTGCCTCAAGGATTTTGTAGTAGGAGAATGGTTCAGGATCCCCATGGATGGTGACCTCTTGTCCTTCATATGTGAATTTGACACATTGATGGAAAGTTGATGCTACTGCTTGCATTGCATGGATCCATGGACGCCCTAGGAGAATGTTACAAGGCAAGTCGAGATCTAGGACCTGACAGGTGGTTTCCATGATAGCTGGCCCTACTTGAATAGGGATTTTGATTGCTCCTTGGGACACTCTTTCCTGATCATCATATGCTCTGATTGTAATAAATTTTCCTTTGTTGATGGAAACCTATGAGATTTTTAACTTCTTAATGAGCTTGAGGGAACAAATATTCAAGCCTGCACCTCCATCCACCAAGACTCGCTTGACTTTAATTTTCTGCACTAGGACCTCTAAATGGAGTGCATGGTTATGAGAGGGTTGAGCGGGAAAATATTGGTCAGAGAATGTAAGGAGATTCGAGGTAATGATGTTTTCGACCATAGCTTGGAATTGTTTTGCATCAAGATCTGTGAGGATGGTGGACAAAGCCAATCCTTCCTCAAGGATTTTCTTGTGGGCGGATGAGATTTTTAATAACTCCATGATGGATATTTGTGTTGGCGTTCTTTTTAGATGATCAAGGAAATTGTAACTGTTGGGAACAAATCTGGGTACAGGGACTCTGTTTGGTTGGGATGATCTTGCGATGGTAACTTTTCCGCCTCTTGTGGTGACTCCACAATCAACATGGGCTCCTTTGATAGTGATTACTGCACTGTGTTCATCTAGGGAAGCGACGACAGTTTCGTACACATGACTCACATTTTTGAAGGTGCCTTTTCCCTTATTAATGTTATTGTTCCCCTTATGGTTAGGTATCAGATTCGTGTATATTTTGAGATTCTAGTTTCCTGTTGGCTATTCCACATTTATGATTCTTTGGTCAATGAGGTCTTGTACTATGTTCTTTAACCTCATGCAATTGTTAGTGGTGTGCCCTTTGATTTTGTGGAAGTCGCAAAGCTGATTTCCATTGTACTAAGGAGGTTTAACATCTGGTTCTTGGTAGTTCTCATAGGTGGGAATCTTGATGAGGTTTTTGTTTATTAGTTTATTTATGATGACTTCAAGTGGTTTCCCAAGGGCGGTGTACTTCCGTTTGGTGAAGCTCTTGTTTCGCTGGGGCGGTCCCCTTTGATCATTGACATTATTGATGGTTTGATTGTTTGGTTGTTGTGTTCATTGGATGGTTGTTTTGATGATGGTTTTGGATTTTTTGTTGTGGTGTGGGTGTGTTTTGTCGAGGGGCACTGATGACAACTTTGGCATTGACGAAACCATCGTTGGTAATATTTTTGTTTCTTGCCCATGTGTGAGGTTTTTCATTGTAATTGGTGGGTGGGCGATTGTTCTATTGTTCGAGATATGAAGTTGATCCCCCAGGTTGTGTCATAAGGGCTCGTTCAATGCTGAGCGCCTTGGAAATCAACTGGTCATACATGGTGATCCCTTGGACTTTGAGATGGAATTCCAAGAGACCGTCAAGGTTGGATATGATAGTGCACACTTGTTGTTCCTTGGGCATGACCCATTTGCTCGGATTGGCCTTGGATCGCCATCGTTGTAGGAATGAAGTGAATGATTCATTCTTACCTTGTTTCAGAGTTGATAGTTCCTTAAGACTGACATCCATGGTGATATTGCATGCGTAGTTTTTGATGAATGCATCTATAATTTCTTGGAATGTCTTGATGCCTATAGGTAGGCGAGAGAACCATTCCATGGCATGGCCAACCAATCTCCTGGGGAATAGCTGCATCAGATGGGTATCATCATATGCGACTTCCATGCAATGAACCTGGAATTCTCTAATGTGATCTTCAGGGTTTCCCGTCCCATGGTACTTGTCAAACTTGGGGATCTCAAATCTCTTTGGGAATGGTTTCATTACAAGGCTTTCGTCGAATGGATAAGGACACAAGTTGTTGGATGTTTTTGTGGTTTTCCCTGATTGAAGATCGAGGACTTCTTGTGAGAGTAATTTGATTTGTGTTGCGGCATCTTTTTGTGGATCAGGAGGTGGGATGAAAGTGTTCTGAGGTGGTTCACTTGTTGATGGGATGGGTGGATTAACTGATGTGTTGATTGGTGGTATTTACACATTCTACTGAGCCATGTATGCTTGTACTTGTTGTTGTATCAACAACACTTGTTGTTGGTCTTGTTGTTGTTGTGCCAGGATTGCTTGTTGTTGTGCTAACAATGCTTGTTGTTGAGCTGCTAATTGGGCTACTTCTTGTTGTTTTTGATATTGTTTTAGTGTTTGTTGATATGCTTGTTGTTGTGCTGCATGTTGTTGTGCAAGATACTGCAATTGTGCTTGTGCTTGTTGTGCTTGATATTGGGCTTGAGCTTGTGCCTGAGCTTGAGCTTGAGCTTGTGTATCTTGTTGTTTTTGCAATAAGATCTGGGCTTGGGCAACCTGTTGTGCTTGTAATGTAGCTTGGGAAACTTGAGCAGCTTGTGCAACTTGAGTGGCTTGCTACGCAGCTAGTTGTGTGGCTTGTTGTTTTTGTACATGCAGAAATGCCTTTTGATAGGAATATTTTTGAGCGGCTTGCAACACCATAATGTATTGGCTTGATATGTTGGAGCTTGGTGGCGGTGGATTCAGAATGGTGCTCGTTGTGGTGGTGAGAGGTGCTATCGTGTTTGGGGTTTGAGTGGTGGATGGTGTGATCAATGTGGTTGGTCCCTGAGAAATCATGTTTTGAGATGTTAGGGGGGTGGTTGATGACGTGGTGATTGCTTGTGTAGTTTTCATTTGTTCTTGCAATTTCGATGACAAGTTTTGAGAGTTTTGTGTGATGCTTTGATTGATGTTTGGGATGTTGGTTTGATTTTGATTGATATTTGGTAAAGGGGGAAGCCCTAAGCCAATAATTGGTGTGGATGATGATGGCAATGGTGGAAGTGGTGAAAATGTGAGGGATGTGATCTCTTGAGGAAATGGTGTAGTTTTGAAAATGCCCCCTGGTCTGAACATGTCACCCTCTCCTTGTGAGGTTATGGGGAGAGAGGTTTGGGGTGTTGAATGAAAGGATGATGATGATGGATCATTGGGATCATGAAAAGTGAGGGGAATATTTATGTAATGGATTTTGGGGTATGTTTTGCCCCAAAATGGTGTTTGCATCCAAGTCTTGATTATTGACAAGGGGGTGTGTTTGAATGGCATTAAGAAATTTACTTCCCTTATTAACACTAGGTTGAGTTGGAGCAATAGATGTTGTGATTTGCAGGATGTTTTGAGTGATGCTTTGGGATGGGGGTGTAGATGAGATGGGGAGTGTGGATGAAATTGGAGGCATGACCTCTAAAGATGGTTCCACTATAGAGCTCACGTCAAAATCAAAAGGTAGTTTAGCCCCTTGCTTTGCTAATTCGAGCATGTATAGTGAAGGGTTGAATCTCATCATGATGTTGATAATCTTATGGTTCTCCAGATTTTGAATCATTTCAGTGATTTCCTCGTGTGACATTCCAAAGGGATTATTGGTATGATCCTCTACCTCCTCTTGAGGGTTTTGTGATGATGTAGGAAAGTTGATTAAAGGATTACTTGATTCAACAAGATTTGTTTCAGAATTCATTTGACTTAGGTCACTTGTAGTGGATGTTTCTTTGTTGGCTTCCATGTTCCTCTTTTGTTGAGATCTAGTTTGCACCATAAAATAGGTATCAATTTTGAAGAATATGGGAGATGAATCTCTAATTCTTTTTGGATTGATCTAATCTTAGGCACAAAAAGAGAAAATTTAGGATGTTTTCAAGGATCGAAGGTGATATGGTGGGGATGATGTAAAAGATGGACGATGTGGATGTTTGAACTTTTGAGAAGTCTTGAGGGGATGCTAGACTTTTGAGGACTTTTTTGGATTTGTTTTGGATTTTGGATTGACCTTGATTTGATTTTGGGTTTTCTTTTCTTTTGGATTTATGAACAAATAGACCCTAAGATGTTGGATGATTATCTAGGGGGTAGATTTTCTCAAAGGATGATAATTTGAAAATGCGTAGGGAGAAGGATGCATCTACCTACACCTATTCAAACAAGATGATAATCTAACCAAGCATATGAAGAAGGATGCATCTACATATACTTATTTAAACAAGATGATTTGATGATTTGACTAAGCATATGCAAAAGGGTGCATCTACACATACCTAGCCAAAGATGATTTGATGTCTTGATTCAAGGATTTCAAGGATTTTGCTTTGATGATTTTGATTTTTGCCAAAAAATCCTAGCATGAGGGATAATTTCAATATTTTTCAAAAGATGATGATGAGGTGATTTTTGGTTTGATGTTCAAGGATGAATGACATATTTGATTTTGATCCTAGAATGTACCTAAAAATACATTTGTTTACTAGACCTCGGTATTGAAGAACGTACAATACTTCTAAGGACCTCTATAACTAAGAAAAGGTTCAAACTGAACATACATTTTTGAATTGTTCAAAGGAATGAATCTATAGAACCTTGTGAATTTTTTGCTTATCTTGATATCTTGCTTTTGATTGCACTTCCTAATGTATTTCTTGATGACCTTTTGAGTGTGACTCCTAAATTTTGAAATTTTGCTCAAGGACTTTTGTTTTGGGATTTTGACTTTCTTGGAAATCATGAGGAATTAACACATGTATGAGAGACAATTTTTTTTATCTTTTCTAAGTGATTTTTTTTACCACAAACACTTCTTTGATTAGTTTTCCAAACTAGATGTCCAATGTCCAAATTTCTTCGGATCCCACAAAGTATGTTATGTGGAATTTTGATGAAATCAAGGCAAGGGTTACCTATTGTTTAACTTTAGTAGGCGAATTGAGATGTAAATCCAAGTGTTTAGAAACCTCTAAGGATAAAATCCCAAGGGCAAGTAATAACACATGAATTTTGTCAATTGGATTTACGTCCTAAATGGTTTGAAATTTTGAGGATGATGTTAAATGTTTGTTTTTTTCAAATTTTTTCGAACAAGCAAAGTGTTTTGTAACCAAGAACAAGCACAATCTTATGGATATGAAAAACTATATTTGTTGAGTCCCCACTTGGACAAGTCCATCTACGCTTATCTTTAGCGAATGGTTAGATGCTTGACCCCATTGGCTCCCCTCCATGAAACTCACTTATACGAGGAAGCCAAGCATCGACACCCATGAAACTCCCATGGCATGCTTTCCATTTCTACTAAAGACTGTAAAAGTGTGGGGCGGCTACAAAACGACTGTTCTTGCACCAACACATAGATAGGGATTTTGGCCTTTTTACAACAAGGGTTTTAATTCAGACTTTCGATTCATAGGAGTTGACCCAATGTGCCAAGAGACCATTGTTGCCCTTCTTGTTAGAGCCAACTGTGTGATACTGGCGTTTATTCCAATACCCAAATTTATATCCTGGCTAGAAATACTCTTGGCTTTAGAGTGTTACCGGTTGAGTCGTTCCCTTGGGTGAGTACTTTTTCCCCAAGGTAGGCCCTCTAAGATAAACAATAGCGAGTAAACGTGTTCATAGTTTGATCAACCTTCGTCTAGAAACAAAGGGAGAACACATGCAATAGATTTACTCACACTCGCACAATGTTTTATTCAATTGTAGTCCCCAAAATGAAATGTGGTGGTGATCACTTTATCCCACCCTAAGACCATCAAAAAGCCTTTTGATTCTCAAGATCGCCGTGAGGCGTGAGAGAAGCGCATACATCTTTTTAATGACGTTAGTTTGAGTAAGTAATCACAAAGAAAAGTTGCACATGTTCCTTTTAATCCAACAAAAGCAATAATGATTTCTTTTTATAGCACCAAATGAAGTGTGAGAATTTTCCTTGTTCAATTATTAGTCCCAAACAAAATCTAGTGGGTTTGTGTCCTAAAGTTCTTTTTAAGCCCCTTTTGTAACAAGAATTTAAAAGGTTCTTTTTAAAGCCCAAGATGAAATTAGTAAGTCCTATGCGTGAAAGATAGAAATTTTTTCCTTAAGAGGAATAGTGAATCCTCTAAGAGTGTTGAACAAACACTAGAGTGTTTAAAAACACTTGGTATCACAAGATGAGGTCATCATGCTTATTTTCTTCTTCACCTTTGACCAATTCAACCTACAAGAAAATCAGTTAGTTTCTGCAAAAACAGAGGTCAAGAAAGCAACAAACATGCCAAATAACCAAAATTTGATAAAAAAACACGTGTTAGAAATAACTTGTCACTTTTTACTTCCCTCCATTGGTGCAATCCACGAAGGCGTCGCAGTTTGAAGTCACCAACGGTGTTGTATAATGCCGCTTACTAGTCAGCATCGCTTTGCAACCAGACGAATGAGCATGAAAGCGTTGCTATTTTGATCAGCAGTGCAGTTTGGACTTTGAAAGATTCTAGTGGGCGAGAAAGCGTTAGCAGTTTTGTTTGAAAATTTGAATTCTGGGTGGGAAGCCTAAAGCGTCATAGTTTGAAATTTTCAATGGTGCTATATGGCGACGCTGAGTTCTAAGCAGTGCTAAATAGCGACGCTGAGCTTCCAGCAGTGGAGTTTTTTGTAATCACCCAAAAAGTACGAAATTTCTTCAAAAAATGTGATTTGATCTCCTAGTTTGCCTCCCTTCTAGCACCAAAATGTGAACCTAGATCATATACTGCAAGAACATAACAAATGAACACATTAATAAGGTTAATGCGAGTTAGAATATAGATCCCTCAAGAAATCCATTTGAATGCAAGAGCAAAGGAATAACATGAAGAACACAACAAACTTAAAGCTAAAATCTCAAATCTTATTCTAAAACAAAGCAAACTCTTGATCTCTTGAGGGAGTTGGTGCCAATTTGATGTGAAAATTGGCTCTTTCCCAACTCCAATGATGTGATGAAGATGATTGATGAAAGATGCATGCTTGTGGTGATGACTTCAATGGAGCTCCATGTTGAAAACCTACAAAAAACCTAACTATGCTTGGATGAATTTGATGAAGGTTGCTATGAATTTGAGTATAGTAAGTTTACTCAAGTTGTGGATGATCAAATGAGGGATGAAGCCTCTTATTTATAGAATATCAAATTGAAGAGATTTCCAAAATCAAGCAACAAAGTGCCACATGTCAACATGTGAATGGATGGAGGATGTGCAAGTTTTGAAGAATGTGTCAATAAATGCATATATTTGAATTTTGAAATTGTTGAAATGACATGTAAGAGGAAAAGAAGGTGCATTGAATGCCACTTGGCTCAAGGAAAAAGGAATTTCTAGGTGGAGTAAATGCCTTGTTGGAAGGACAAAGTCCACTTGGATTTTGAATTCAAATTTGAAAAATATTCCTTTTTTTATGCCTTTTGAGAGAAAATAGAGTTTTTAATAAATGAATTAAATCTATTTTCTTGTGCAAGTTGCAAAAACTAGAGGATGGGACATGAGAGGAGATTAAATTAATCAAGGTTAATTAATTTAATAAGAGATTAGAATGATGTGACATATTGATTTAGATTTATGGATTGATTTAAATCAAAATATGAGAAGAATATGGATTCAAGATTAATTAAATAAATATTTTTGTTTTATTTAATCAAGGAGATGAAGTTAGATTAAATCAAATAAGATTTTAATTTAATGGATGAACTTTAGAGATTTAATCAAATAAAATTGATTATTTAATTAAATAGGGATAATTAGATCAGACTGATTGATTTAATTAACAAGAAAGGACGACTTAATTAGATAAATGATTTATTTAATTAGGAGAGGAATATTGATGAATTTAATCAAATAAAGGTATTTGATTAAATGGTTAGACCGAGGGATGATTCAGGATGAAGCGATGTTAGTGGTCGGGATCAGATGTGTAGTGTCAATCAGTATATTTTTTGTGTCTACAGGTACAATTTTGGGTACCAATAGTGGCTCTTTCTAAGGACCATGGGACACACTATGAGATAAATATTACAGTGCAAAAAAAAAAGAAACAATAATAATCTCAAAAACACATAAATTTACATGGAAAAAATTGGTAAAATTATACCAGGAAAAAACCATAGGAAAAGATCTTTAGCATTTTTATTAATTTAGGAGAAAATCCACAAATATAACAAGTGTAAAACTATACAAAAAGAATGACTTTGCATGGGATAAGAAATCTGAGTTGCAAAGTCTTTTTCAAAGATTTTTTTTCCAAAAATGGAAAGTGTGACCCATGCAACTAAATGTTGAATATTTGTCAAAATTGCCATACCAAAAAATGTCTTTGACATGGCAAGGGGCTATGATAGCCTCCCTACAACCCCCATTAGGCCTTCAGTTACACTGGGCACATACCTAAGTAGACTATTGTGGTACTCAATGTCAACTTTTCATCACTGTTGGAATAATAATCAAATTAACTCCACATTCCAACACATAATTGGGTAATAGGAAAACCTAGAATCTATGTAATAAAAAGGACTTTTATCATTATCTTTTGGGTGATAGAGTCAAACATTGCTTAAGTTGCAAAAAAAACAAAGCATGTAAAGCGAAACATATAAGCTGAGCACATACCTAAGTAGACTATTGTGGTACTCAATGTTGACTTTTCATCACTATTGGAATAATAATCAAATTGACTCTACATTCCAACACATAATTGGGTCATAGGAAAACCTAGAATCTATGTAATAAAAAGGACTTTTATCATTATCTATTGGGTGATAGAGTCAAACATGGCTTAAGTTGCGACAAAAAAAAAAACACATAAAGCGAAACATATAAGAAAACACATTAGAAGATGAGGGGAACATTACATCGTTAATCACAATACAAAAAGTGGAAACACAATATGAAACACAAAGGGGAAAAGCCCCACAACCTTAGGAATTGAAAAGATTAAAAAATTTCCCATTATAAGGCAAAGGCAGTTGTGTGTCATTTGTCTAAGTAAGATAATATGTATTAAATCTATATATAGATATGTCATATTTTGAAAGGAGCAAGCCACAATAAATCAAAATTTTCATGCATTCCTTTGGCTTCATTTCATTTATCCCACAATATAACATAATCATTTACTACAAAATTCTTCTATCATGCAATCTTACCAAATGCCTTCTTCACCCATGTTTGATGTTTTGCAATTATGTCCATTGTTTTTGCTCTATCCTCTTTAATCTTGTGAATGTTGTGAATGTGTTTCTCAATAGAATCCTTAAATTGATAATTGTTTTGAATGATTGATGCCAACTACAGTGTCAACATCTCTAGATGGATTGGTAGCACTATGTTTGCCGCATACATGATAGAAAAAGGTGATATGGAAATTTTCATTTTTGGTGTACAATCCTTTCATCTCAAAGTGTGAAACATCTTTGTGTCCATATCTTCTGATTATCTTCAACCAATTTACAAATGATAGTTACAATATTTTATTGGAGCATTTCTCTTTACCTATTTCCTTGTGGATGGTAATCCAACTAATAAGTTAAAAGTATACCATTTTTATAGAGAAAACTTAGAATCTATTTGAATGAAAAATTGGAAGATTATTAACAAATAATTTCTTAGGGAATCTAAAATAGGACAAGATGTTCTCTTTGAGGAAGATACAAACTACGTTAGATGTTGTTTTAGTACATATAGCTTCCACCCATTTGGTGAAAAAATTTGTGTCGATAAGCACATGTATGTTCCTTGTTGGAATTTGAATTTATAGTTCCCACAAAATCAAAACCCCAATATTTAAATAAGGCATTAAATACTACATGCTTCAAAGGTATGCTAATCAATTTGAATCTTTCAATGAATTATTGACACAGGTGACAATTCAAAATATATTATTAAGCATCCTTGAATAAAGGAGGCCAATAATAGTGAGTGCACATGATCTTTTATGCTTAACATGTGATGGAATGACCACCATAGGCCTAGTTATAAAAATACTCAAGCAACTTCAAATGTTGTTATTTTTTTACATATCTAACAAATGTACCATTCATACTTCTCTTAGATAATATATACTTTCAAATAATATATTTTCACGCCTACAATTTATTTTTTGATCTAAATGCTTTGGAATATTACCATATGTAAGGAAATGGATAATATCTTGATACCAAGTGTCAATTGCATCAATGAATAAAACCATTGGCAAACCCAGCTCTTTTCTTATGCTATGTCATTTTCCTTTTTCAAAATGTCTCATCCTCAACTATCAACTTGCACAAACCCATTCCTCTTATCAACTTGGTTCAATGTCCAAATCATATTCCTAAATCTTGACAATCCAATTTTCACTTTTATTACCTAATTCCTAATAAGTTAGAATAGCCTTTATTGTCCAATCTAGTTCCATCACTTTAGAGTGAGAATGAAGTATGCTAAAGAAAAAAATCTTAATATCATGTACCATTGCATAGGAAAGTTGAACTCCAATTATGTATATTGCAAGTCATGATCTTTGAATCCAATGTTTACATAAGTAATAGGTGATTTTATCCTTGCATTATTCTTTTGGGTTAAAATAGCTAACACGGTGAATTCAAAAGAATGATATTATATGATAAATTCCCTAAAAAAATCTATGAGAACTAATACCAATTCCCTAATAATTTCTTATTTTATATCATTGTAATATTATATCAATTCTATAAAATTGAGCACAAATATCCTCAATAAGCTCACTTTTCTAAAGAAAGAATAAAATTTGGTTTTACTAGTGGGTAAGAAAAAATTCCAAATCGCTTCCTCTCTACTTGAATCAATTTTTATTCCCTCTCATGATACAATACGTCCCTTTTACAATAAATATAGATTTTCAAGATTTAAGGAAATTCCATGAAATCTACAATGGTCAGACACCATGATCAAATGATTGACATGATTACTTCTTTTCCTAGATCATCTAAATAGACCATACTTACCTTATCCTTTAGACCACTATTAAATATATCACTCTCTAAAAAGATTCCCTTGCATTCAATAATCTAAATGGCATCCTCTTGTAAGCAAATATGCCCCATGGAATTTTAATTTTTTTCTTGGTTTGATCCTCTATCAATACCTTAATTTGATTATATCTATAGAAATAATCAAGCAATGAGAATATCTTGACGTCAATGACTATTTATAGAATACAATCCATAATAGACAAAGGATAATTATCCTTTAGTAAAGCTTGGTTGAGGTTTATGAAATCCACATATATCCTTATTTCACCATTCTTCTTTCTAGCTAGCATTATGTTGGAAAACCCATATAGATCGATGTATTGAAAAATGATACTTGCATCCATAATTTTCTAAATCTTGTTGCAAATTGTATCAATTAATCGTGGGTTGTATGACCTATTCTTTTTCTTAAAGGGATTCATTTCCAACTTTAATGGAATGATGTGAGATAATTCCTTTGGCTAAAAATCTTTTAAATCTGTATAGGACCAAATGAACACATCCATGTACCTCTTGAACAAATCTTAAGACATTTATTTCTTATCAATTGTGTAATATTTTTATAAATTCATGAGTATAGGCTCATAATTATCACTTGTATCAATTCATTCATTATCTATGGAAACTTAATTTTGTGTAATAGATTTCTTTCCCATTAGTTGTATAACATTTTCTTAAATTCACAAGTCTAGGCTCAACATTATCATTTATATCATTTTTTTCATAATAAGTGGACTTTTTATTGCACTTGCTCTTGAACATATTAGTCATGTCTATCAAAAATACTTTTCAAAGATACTAAACCTCTTGAAGTCTTATTCCCTTTTAACTAAATAATTTTTTAATTGATTAATTTTTTGTAATCCTTGTCAACTTTTATCAATGTCACCATGTATGCTGAAGAACTACCTTCTAGTAAAATAAGTTGAAGATATCAACTTTTCAAGAAAATTTGACATGTCAATCATTGTTGAATACATGTCAATTCTCTATATTTTCTAGAATTGTTGGCCAATAAACCTACTACAATGAATATATGTTGTCTAAAACCAACGTGAGGAAATAAATAAGGAAGCCAAGACAATCAAACAATCTTCTCTACTATTAAAATCCCTTGAAATATACTTAATGGAGAAAGCATTGAAAAAATCTATCCCATTCCAAATCGAGATTTTACAATGACATAATCAGTCTTTCTTCACTTGAAATTGTTCTCTGAATTGCTTCACAATTAACTTGACATCTCCTACTCTTAATAGTTTTATTCCCATATCTTTTTTCATTTTTCAATCCAAGAAATATTGTCTCATATTCTATAATGTTATTAGTCCATTTAGACTATAGTCAGTATGAGAAAGGATACAATTTCCCTCATCCATTTGATGAACAACTTCCATCAAATTGAAGATTCTAGACTCATGTTTCTTTTCTTTCAAATTCTATCCTTGATGTATTGATTCTATAACATGAAGCTCTTCATTGGACATCAACATATAAATTCTTGGCCCCATGTCTTCATACAAGATATCAACTCTGGGATCTTCTATTTTTTGTACTATAGTCTAAGATTTGAGTGTTGGCTCAAGGCGCACCTTCTCTCCTCTAATTGAAATCATGGTACAAGACCAATCTAATTGAATTTCACCTCTGAAATCCTTGCAAAAACTTCTACTTAGGAGTAACCCGTAGCTTGTTGGAATATCTACCACTAGTATGATCATTGTAATTCTCTTCTTAATATATTATGCTAATGCTACTTGAACATCCTTTAGTTGTCCTACCAATGGTATTGATTTAGATTATAATTAATATCATTTATTCAACGGTCTAGTATATGTCAAATTTAACACATTTATAATGTTACAAAGCTTCTAAGTAAAGAATATAATTGTTTAGTTTGTAGCCTCTTATGTTCAATGACACATACAAGGGTTTGGGTGTATCCTCAACCTTAACCATTTTTCTTTGAGTATGGATAAATATTTAACTAGAGCCTGAGTAGTATGAGTGATTATTATTCCTTTAACATAATTGACCTTCTCAAATTGTTATGGATTATTTTGGAAAAAATTCAATTGAGAAAGGTGCACATTTGTTTTGGTTGTATACTCCAAAATATTGAAACTAGGAGTGCTCTAAGTGGCTACATGGATTGTATTAATCAATTGGGAGGTAGATGGTCTTGCATCTATATTTATCTTCTCCTTTCTTTTAACTTGTCCAATTTTTCCCTCTCTAGCTTTTCTTTTTCTATTTTTTTATTTTGGGCATTAAGTAGAACTACTAATGATTGACTCTAGATTGGTCCATCTTTCTTCAAAAGTAGGCTCATTCTAGATGAGACCTATAGTAGAGTTACCATGGGTCAACTTGATTGTTATGGTTCCTTGACAAACCTTGATTACTAAGCTTAGATAGTGCCATCAACTACATCATTGGTTTCTAAGCACTCAAAATCATTGTGACTATCTATCTCATGAAAAAATGTAATAGATGTTCACTTTATTGTTTGGAGATGGTGCTTCTATAAAAAAAATTTCTAGAGTAATAGGTAGCTTTGGTCTATAGGTTCCACTTGATAGCCTAAAATTTGTGTGATCCACTTTGATAAGTTTGATAATTTTACAAAAATTTCCACTTCATGATAGTCTCATCATTCAACACTTTTTGTAATAATGGATCAACTAAAATTTTGAACTATATGATGTATTGAATCATTTTTAATTTCTCTTGTGAGAGTCATGCTATCTTCAAGATTGACTGCTTGAGTTTGGGTTTCTTCAAGCTCATCCACCTTACCTGTAAAACAACTCAAGAGAGTATATGGAGAAAATCTCAATCTTACATTAATTATTCCCACAAGTTGATTGAAATGAGAAATGAATTCATGCATGGGATGATTGAATTATTTCTTTGAATTTGATAATTGTGCACATAACATGTGGCCATCCTTTACTAGTTTGAAAGGAGTAAAAAAAAACACTCATTTCATCCCAATTGGTGATGCAACTTGCTAGAAGATGACGAGACTAGTCAATTGCCCCTCTAATTAAATTTTCAACAAAAGACAAACAACTATATATTCATTTGGGTGTTGAGTACCATCAAATGAAATTTGAGAAAACCCTTTTCAGATCCATTTGGAAAATCATGTCATGATTAGAATGCTAGAGGTTCAATGTTGTCTCCCCATGGAAAAGGATGAGCTAGAATTATATTTGTGTTGTTATCATAATCTACCATTTCAATGTTTAGTGGTTCTTTGTCCAACAAAAATGTCACATCAACAAGTTTGAGGATGGATGGAAGAGATCCTTCAATTGGTGATGCTTGTTTGAAAGTTGGAAAGGCAATTTTAATAGGATCTACTTTCCTTCCTCCCCTTGTGTAAACTTTTAAAGCTAGGATTGATCAATTCAATGCAAGGGTAGGTAAAATGGGTCTTCCTACTACAAGGCCAACTTTGGTTCTTTGTCTAAGATAGTAGCAACAACTCTCCAACGTGTAGGACTATTATTTAGATCAAATGCAAGTTGCTCAAAATATCTCCATCCTATTCAATCCAATTTAGATTAGGTTAGAAAATAGAGCTTGGAGGATTTTGAGCCATGAACATGAGATTTGAAAATTTCAGAACACATGCCCATGATGGGCACCAAAAATTGTTGGTGTTTCAATTTGTCATTTTCACAACATAAAACAAAATAGTGGATGGGGGAATCCTCTCTTCAAGTGCACAAGGGAAACTCCCTAATTTAATATACTCCTAAATCTAAAACAATAAACAATCCTACTACTATAAACACTACATAATTTGTTCTTTGGGGTTTTGTATATACATTAAATAACCAAAGCGCACTTGACTTGTCTATTTTTTTTATCTTAGAGGTTAGAGCACAAGACTTGAAAATCTCCTATACAAACAATGATTTTTCTCAATATTTGATAGTTAAAAATATAAATGAGAATTATTTCCAAAGATTAAAACAATGATTCATATTACCAATTAATTTGATCTTGAAGAGACATATAACACTTGAAAATAATGACTTCAAAGAATAAATGAATACAATAAATTATTACAAAATATTTAAAAGCTATTTTATAAATTTGAATACCTATCTAACACAAAGTTAACATGGATCCTTTATTAATTGACTTCTTCCTTGCACGGTTACAACACTTGAATCTTGAATGAAAATCTTACAACATAAACAAGCTTTAACTTTACTTTCATTAAACACAAAAGACTTAACACATTAACTTGACTTCAAACATGAGCGACAATCTATAAATCACAAAGTCTACCTTCAACTATCATTACAATTTAAGTGTAAATGAAATATTTATAGTTTTCCATATGTAACTTCTTAAAATAATAGTAAACTACAACTTCAATCAATTGTTTCTATTTGTACTTCTCATCTTGGGCACCCACAAGAATGAAGGGCTCAAATCCTCTAATTCTCTACTTTAAATTGGTTTATTTGATTGCAATCTTGACTTTGGCAACTAGGCAAACTTGGGCATTACTTTTCTTTCTTTTTGTCTTCGTTTTGCTTTGGAAAACCTGTTTATTTGGCATCAAGAGGAGATTTTGGTCATGATTGTCAAAAAATGGAAGTTTTGATTCATTAATGCTAAGTTGTGGGAGTGTTTAATCATGGGCACCAAGTTGTGGAAGATTCAATAATTGATGCCAAAGTGAAACTCATTCTAGGTGCCAAGCAAAATTCTTGGAGATTGATGCCGAAAAGGTTGACTATTCCATGACTAACACCAAAGTGTAAGAATTGGATAATTGATATCAAAGTGGATAAATTAATAACCTAACATCAAGTGGGGAATTTGAAATGTATACACCAAGAAGTGGAATCTTTGAAGACTAACAATAAAGTGGAGGTTTATATAACTTAATACCAAAGTGAAAAAATCACAAGTTAATGTCAAGTGGGACTTTTTGAAGACTAATGCCAATAAGTGGAACTTTTTAATATTATACACCAAAAAGTGGAATTTTTACAAGGCAATGCCAAGTAGAAAACCCACTTGAGTGAAGGTTGGGTGATTGGCCTACTTTTTGTGGACATTTGGACGTAGCAATTCATTTGAATGTATAGACATGGATGAGCCATCAAGCAAGTTCCACAACTTGGTAGGGAATGGAGAAATCTCCACTCTTTCCATTTTTGAACACTTTTCCAAAAAAAACCTCTACTCTTGATTAACTTTTCCTCCTTTTTTACTATCATTCTTCCTTTGAATTCCATTTTCTCATGATGAGGCTTAAACCTGTTTTGGTAACCTCTTGCCTTTGCCAATTACTATCATCCTCCAAAAAAAGAAAAAAAGAGTAACTTTCTAAAAATAACAAATCTGATTCTTGAACTTCTCTCCTCAATCCAAAAAGGATAAAAAAAAGGAAGAAAACTTTGTTTTCTAAAAATATAAAGTTTAATTTCTAGTAGACACTAAAATTGCTAAATTGAATTTTGGGTATTTTGCAATATCAACTTTATGCTTACAAGATGACTCCCATATCTAATTTTGTGTAAGTGAGCTAGAGCATATTTGCCTTAACATTAATCCTTCCTACTTCTACTTGGTACCTACCACCATAGTCTTTCCTTTAACTTCACTCTTTCCTTTATTTGCCCATGTTGAAGTCTCCTTTAGGATTCAAAGCTTAACAATCTTCATGATAAACATCCTACATACATCATTAGTGGACTAAGACATGTTGAAACTTGAGGACTTGATTGTTTGACAAAGAATATAGCATATTGAGATTGATGTAACAAGAATGAGGACTTGAGGTCTTGTTGGTGGAGGATAGACCTTGGAAGCAGCTCCTTGACTATGAGGGCCTCCCTTTTCGGTGTAGGAGATGCTTCTTTGTGGGTCATTTGGCCTCTGATTGCCCTCTAGCCCGTCGCAAGAGTGCTACTACCTGGTGGAAGGATGCTCTCATAGATCATCTCATGGTGGGTTCTCATCCTTCGGAAGGTTCTTCCACGGAGGATGACCCTACTAAGTCTTCTTGGGAGTTTGTGTCTTGCCTGGATCCTCTTTTGGCTATCCCTTCCGTGGAACCACTGTTGCCTCAAACTGCTGTCACTGTTTAGGCTGAACCTGCCTACTCCTCATTGAATGCCTATGCTAGTCCTTTGATCGCTCATGTCTCCTATTCTGCATTGTCATCTCTTGTGCTGCATGGTGGCTCTTTGCCCTTGATGACTATTGTGGATCCGCTTCTTGCACCTCACTTGGCGGACTTCGATTTTGAGTCTTCTTGGTCTGTTGTGCTAAGAAAGAAGGGACTCCCAAAATCTGTCGCAAATTCGCGGCCTAGGGTTAAGGGAGTCAGATTAGTCCCCTCAGATTATGGGGTTGTCTAGTCCTTGTTTGTGGTTCGACAACTGTTTGTCAGCTATTTCTGTGTATGGCCTGTCCTCTTTTCCTAGTTCATTCCTCGTTTGAACTAGCTTCTTTTTGGCCTTGAGGGCTCTATGTGTAAAGGGTACAACACCCTGTAAATGTTGCTTTATCAATAACAAGAATGACCTAAAATTTGACTACACAAATAACTCATCTTGAAGTATTTTAGGGGTAACAATTTTGATTGCCGACATATCATACCTTAAAAAATTCCAAGTGTAAATAATTGACCATATAGAAAATGTAAATATCATCTAGAACTTATTTTTATATCAACTAAACTCTTACTTTTAACATCTCTTTAACACTTTTGACATTTAAAAGCATTTTCTCAAGTTGAAACTTTTTATGCAAATATTTTCAAGCTATACAAAGAAGGTTAACTATTTGTTATATGAGCAGGTAGATTAGGCATACTTATATCTGCATTCTAAATCAAACTTAATATAATTCAGAAAAACATTTTCAAGCTATACAAATAAGGTTAACTATTTGTTATATGAGTAGGTCGATTAGGCATACTTATATCTGCATTCTAAATTAGACTTAGTATAATTCATACAACTTATGTGCACATTCTAAGTGCCCAACATAGAGTTGACAATTTACTATTTAACCGATCGATGAATAAATGTTTATAATATTTTTTATTATGTTTATAATTTGGGTCAGATCAGAAATGAATGCAAGTGGAAAGAATTCAAAAGCACCTAATTGTTAGCAGCCTTAAACTTAAAATTGCGATACCCTATGAGATTTTATTGGTGAAGACAAGAACCTTCCCCTTGGAAGCTTTAGCGATGATTCATTTACTAAGTTACTTGTAGAAAGTCCAAAATATGGAGAACCATCGTTGGCCCATCGTTGGCCTAAGCTAATTGTAGAAGAAAAGATGGATAGAAGAAAGAATACATGGATGAAACAAAACAAAAAATGGATGGAAAAGTGGGGTGTGAATATGCATGATTGTCCAAGTACAAATGAAGAAATAAAAAAAATATGTGAAGCAAAAATTCAAAAACGCTATGGACAAAACAACCGGGGCGAAAAAAAGATTACTATATCAAAGAATTTAATCCCAAGGGGGACCATGAAGAAAAGGCCTATATAGGAGCAAATATTAAATGGACAACAAAGATGTTGATAGCTTAGCTTCAGACTAGCTCACATCGTCTTAGATGTGAAATGGGCAGGTGGATGGTTCCTAAAGAAGAGTGGGAAAAAAAAAATGTCGTTTTTGCAACATGGGATTGGTGGAGACAGAATGACACTTTGTTATGGAGTGCTCAGCGTATAAAGATATTCAGGCCAGTTATGAGGACACCTTACAAGTTGATAACTTAAATACCTTGTTTGAGGAGGAAAGGTTGGTCAAATCAACAAACTAGATCATCAAAATTCACTGTCATAGGGCTGACCTCAAACGAAGATCTCATTCTGTTTAGGGTCTTTTCTTTTTGCTGGTGGTCTTTTGCTATTCCTGGGTCCCTTAGGTTGTTGTAGCCTCGTGGACATTATTAAAATATTTCATTCATTCATTCAATCATATGTGATTTATGGCAAAATCGTACGCAAGGGCCACCTAAAATCATTCTATCATGCCATCCCTTGCAAGCATGGCTCACGCTTCTTGAGTCTCTTTCGATGATTGGCACCTTCTTCATATGACAACTTCTCCAATCTCAATAAGTTTACAATTGACACTTTTATTTTTAAATGTTTTAAAGGAGAATCAATAACTCCAATTATTGAGAGGCTACTTTTACAACTCTCCCTGCCTCAGTAAACTTAAACTATCTGAAGCATAGTTGCTAGGAGACTGGTACTGATATTGGCACGAGAGACTGGTACTGGTACCGGTACCAGTGCATCTATTTTTGAGAATAGGGGGTATTTAGAGACACCATTTTTTTAATATAATTTATAAATTTATAAATTTGGTACATTAAAACTGAAAATATCATGACATTGAACCTTCAAAGCAAGAACATTGGTAAAGTTTAACATTAAATTTAAAGTTTAAACACACAAATGTCAAAGAGTTCATACTAGATATTTGATATTACACATTGAAATTTAGAAATATCGATTCGTTCTTTTTTTTTTTCATATTGAAACTTGCCTAAATGTAAGTTTTCTTTCGTTTTTTAAATGATAATTTGAGGAGACGTCTCCCACGAGTTTCCGATACGGGAAAACATGTCCCGGTATCCAAGATGCATCCCAAGGGTCGGACACGTGTCTCCGTGCAACTATGATGTGAAGGGAAACAATTAAAGGCCTAGATTTCAAATAGCTAACCTCCCACTTGTAAATCACTCTACCCAGATTTCAAACAACTAACCTTCCACTAGCAAGAGTGGTCCAAGCCTCCACTTTCTCTAATAAGTGGAACCCCCACTAAAGGGAAACTTATTTAAAATTATTAAATACTTGTGAAAACAAAACAACATTTTATTTTATTTAGGTTAACTCTATATGACCTTTGTGTGTGCACCTTATGGAGAAACATTCACACCATATTACATTCAAGTACAAATTTTATTGATGATGAGTAATCTTTGAGACTAAATCTTTTACAATAACGTTGATTTGTTTATAAAATAGATGTGAATTTTTTAAAATTTTACCATGACTACAAAATATAAAATCTTCAAATAATACAATCCACATTAGAAAGCTCCATTTTGCAAAAACCATATATAGGAAGCAAAAATAGTTAACCATTTCATATGTATTTTGTGAAAAACATAATTGTCAATACAAAAGCATTAGGAAGTTTCTTTGTGCTTCCAGTGGAGAAAATAACTCTGGTGACTAATAATTTAGCTTGGTTTGTTATAAAACATCATGATTCTACATGTTGAACATCAGTCCAAAGCATCGCAGCTGCCAATAATGTGATTGTTGCTGTTTCAGCTCGTAGTCGACGAGGTCCAAGACCAACAGGTATAGCACCTGCCTTAGTCAATGTTTCTACCTCTTTATCAGTGAAATCTGAAATCACATCCTTATATTAGTCCATTTCATCTTTCATAAAAATTATTGACAAGACAAAACATTCTTAGCTTAAACACAATTCAAGAAGATTCTCATTGAGAAATGAAAACAATGGTGCGACAAGTGTCCCTTAATAACAACACTAGAAAAAAACACAATCTACTTATGGTTCTTGGAATGGATATTACTGATATTACTAGTCTCCAATGTAACTCTCAAACATTTATCAGACAACAAAGGACAAATGAAGAAATCTCGTATGAACTCAACCACCCCACAATAGCCAACAATTGTGGACTTGGATTGTCTGTTAGCTTGTGGTCAAGCATTGAGTTTGAGCATTTATTGCCATGATGACCCGTGTTCAAACCCAACATGCATACAAGTCATGCAATAATGCAATTAATGGAATTTGTACAATTCAGTCGAGTACCATCTCCAAGGCTTAATTAAAGAATGAGAAGAAAGAACAATCTACTCCAACACATAGAATCAAATTCTGACAACAAATTTGAGTGCGCTGCTGCCAAAATTAGGCAAAGATAATAAAGGCGTGTCATATATTATACTAAAGCACCAATAACCATCATATTTATACATCTAAGATAAACGAGGATGTATTCTAAAAACATAAGAGATAAACACAATTTTTATGCAAAAGAATGAGAAAAAAGCAAGCTGTTTACAATAGGCAGAGCAAAACTGACAACACCAAGATTTGTCAAATGTTTTCCCTTTCACATCAGTTTATTATACAAAAACAGTATGTATCGGTGTTCTTTGCAAAGATCATCAGTCTCTAGAAGCAGGATGAATGAAATAATCTTTGACCTTGAGGGTAGATCAATCATCTTCATAACCCCAGGCTGACTCTGATTTTCCTTTCCTGGCCAGAGCTTGTGATCAAATCAAATAGTGGATGGTTAGGATTCCAAGTTTTGAATTTGATGTTCATTTGTTCCCAAGGCAACTAAAGCAAATATGAAATATAAGCCTACCTCATATCCTCTTATGATGAACCATTAAATTTACGTACAATATCATCAGTGTTGCTATAATTATTTTATATGGCGCAAAGATGATGTCGCCACCTCACATTAATCTATTTGTCTAGAAAGTTATGTATCCGTATTGTTTTAAATCATCAGCTTGTATTCATTAATCCAAATCCGTCAACGGGGATATATATAAGATCATTTAAATAGATTAAAGGCTATGTTCTTATGGCTTTTTTGACAATATTTTATCATGTGTACAGAGAACATGAGTCAGATGAACAATTTGTAGATTTCTATTTTATCTTACAAAAATTAAAAACTCAACAAGTAACTTGCCAATATGTGAGTATATGCATGCAAACAGAGCCCAGACGGGTTACTTGAAAATAACTCACCAAGTTATTAATGTGTAATCACCAAAAAATCGTGCATAACTTGCCAAAAACTAGTGAGTACATGGCAAAAACTCACCTAACACAAAAAAATAACAATCTTACTATTGATGGTTGATTAATAATTTAATACTTGAATGTAATAAAATTATGAAAAATGTCATGTGCCATGGTGGTTTGTGTGGTCTCAAAGGCCTTAATCTTACACTTCATGGTGGTGGCTCCACCCCTCAACCTTCTATTTTAATGTGACAAGTGCGAGCTGGGGGTACTATCCTTCAATCCCATTGGGGGCTCTACCCCCCATCCCACCTCACTAGAGGCTCTAACCCTAAACCCCACAAGGATGCTATCCTTTAACCTCACCAAGGGCTCTACCCACAATCCCCATGAGGGGGTGCTTCGCCCCCAAAATCCCCGCTCTGATTTTAAACTATTAAAATAAAAATTGTTTTGGGTCCATGTTTTCTGCAGATGAAATTTGTAAATATTAATATGGATATATAATTTATAATCATGACACTATGATGTGAATTAAACTCATTTTTTGATCTATAAATGATAGGAAAATGTAAAATCCACCCCTTGGTCACTACAATTTTTTTTTAATATTCAATTCACAACTACTACCAACTTAACCAACCAAGCATCTTCTATCTAAATTAGAAGTGCTGATTTCAAAAGTTCTTCATTCTCCATGGTGACAACTAAATGTCACCACTTATATGCTTACCCCCAAAAGTGTTAAGCTCTTACTATTAGGGTCATCCCTAGACCTAGACCTAAACCTCGAGGGTTCATGATTACCCTGCCTACGTATCCCCTCATGGGAAATCAAAGGCTCCATAGTTCGCCCACCAATGTTAGAGGGAGTTCGTTCTCTCTTGTATGAGATCTCTGATCTCACCTTTAACCTAGGACTGTTTAGTAAGAATACGAGATCAACTTAGTCCAATTATATTAGAACAATAACAATATGCCATCAATTGTTGGGTCCATACCAAACATTACCAATCCTTAAACATACATGAATACACAGGGATCAATCATACCATAATCCCAAAGATCAAACACAATGATTGTCTCAAGCATACATCACATATACACAAGGTGATTAGCTCATACACACATCATAGTACAACAGCGACTAGCTCATATGCACATCACAAGTACAATGATGATTGGCTCATATGCACATCACAAGTACAATGGTGACTAGCTCAAGCATACATCACATATATATAGTGTGACAATCCACACAATACATCACATGTTCACATAAAGAACAAGCCACTACCTGATTCACAATCACATAAGCCCGTAATAGATCTCACTTGGAAAAGAAATGTCAATGCATCCCATACTACACCATGGGTCCCATCCTTTTCCCAATCCACTTCCATCTGTGACAACAATCAAGCAACCCATGCTACTTGATGTAAACATTGGCAAGGGCATCACTAACAAGGTACACAAAACCCGAGACCATTTACACAATGAGTGACTAACATATACACAAGGAATGACTAACACATCCACAATCTCTAACTAACACCTATCCATAGTGCGTCCTAGATAGAAAATGAATGTTGGAGCATTGTGCACTACACCATGGGTCCCATCCTTTTCCCCGATCTTCTGCACCATTGGGCAACTGGGAAGAGGATTTGGTGCATCATAATATCATATACTACGCTAGGGGTCTGTTCTCAACCCAAAGATTTCCACAAGCCGTGAACATGTTGTGACCTTTTCACACATCGCCCCATTCAAAATGGGGACCCCCTAATTTTTGCTCCATTATGGTCTTTTGGCTTTGGTTTTTGTCTCTCTTTCTTTTTGTCTCTTTTTTGCTGTCTGCTTTCCGGGGATGTGCCCATCTGTGAGCTTAAACGTGAGATTTTGGCCAAGTCTGAGAATTAGGGTTTTGAATTTTCTGGCCAATTTGAAGTCAAATGGAGTAATCAAGTTAAAATATAACCTTGGCGTTGCAGTCAGTATGCTTCCAGCAGGTTCCTAGCTAAATTTCATCGAATTTTGACAACTTACTATTTTTAGTAAGTGTTCAATTCAGGGCGTTCTCTCAGCATTACTGAAGTTCCAATCGTTACACTGCATCCAGAACATGTCAAGCTGCTCGTCTGCAAATTCTGAGCTGAAACGGACAACTTTCTATTTTTAGCAAGTTCAGCGTCCAGAGCAGATTTTAGGGTTTATATGCAAAGTTCTTCAATGCATGTCTGGTGATTCTTTCTGGGTTTTCTGAAACCTACGCAATGATATAACATGCAAAATGAGACGATGACTTTCAGTATTCAGCCTTCAGGGGCTATTTTTAGGGTTTATATGCAGGGCTTTTCAGCGCATGTCAAGTGATTCTTTCTGGGTTTTCTGAAACCTACGCAGTGATGTGACATGCAAGGCGAGATGATCACTTTTCAGAGACTAACTATTTTTAGCAGGTCCATTCCGGCAGCTGCCCAACGCATCAGGATCACAAACAAGGCGAAGTACAACAGAAACGGGGTCAAACGGAGACCATTTGAGCGACATGCAAGTCAAATTAGGGTTTCCAGCTTCGGGACCCAAAATGAGGGGTAAAATGCTAGAATTTTCAAAAACCGGTGCATCCCACTGCGATCGGTATCTTTCAAGCTATCCACCGGTAAAATTTGAAGGCAATGAGAACACTTACTATTTATAGTAAGGCATTCCAGAAACAGGCTAAAAATAGTAAATCAGCAGCAGGCGCCAGTGTGAACGGGCAAGTCTATCGATGAGGATCGCAACATTTAAATTTCAAGTCAAACGGAGTTGTGGAGGTCATGAAATCAGGCAGTTGCTATAAATAGTAAACCACCTTTAGAAGCATGCTATAAATAGCAGGTCAGCTCGAGATGGCAGTGTGAACAGACTAGCTAGGTCATGAGGATCCTGTGGTTAAAATTTCAAATCAATCCGATCTTCAGAAGAGAGAAAACTTGGAACTTACTATTTATAGTAAGTATTGAGCTGGAAGAAGGAATAAGGAAAAAACGCCTAAGTCTAGATCTCATCCTCCTCCACCCCTCAAACGCGCCCTATCTTGCTCAGCTATTGATGAAAATTTCTTAGTTTGGATTTAAGTCCACCTCACTACCCCAAATGCGCCCAAGGAGAAATAGGTTGATAAAAAATTTCTAAGGCATTGAATTCGTCCTGCAGACCCCCTGAAAATGCGCCCACTTCACAAGCAGAAAAAAAAAGAAAAGTTTTAAGTGTTGGACTTAAGTCCACCTCCACCATCAAAATGCGCCCAAGGAAGGAAGCCATAAAATTTTCTAAGGTATGAAGTTTGTCCACCTGCCACCCCTAAATGCGCCCTCAAGGTGATGGACTAAAAAAATTCTAAGGCAAAGACTTAAATCCACCTCCCCACTTCAAATGTGCCCTCATGCTAAGAAGGTGTTGAAAATTTCTAAGTCAAGAAGTTAAGTCCGCCTCCTACCCCCAAATGCGCCCATGCTTGAAGAAGTCAAAGAGGTCAAAGGCGTTGGAGATAATTCCTTCACCATGTGTGAAATGCGCCCATCTCAAGTGCAAGGTAAAGATGAAAGTAAAGTTGAGAAGAAGTCTAAGGTGTTGAAGTTAATCCACCTCCCTATGTCAAATGTGCCCATATGGGCTACGAAAAAGACAAAATGTTGACTTTCTTCACCACCCTTTGAATGCGCCAAGTCCAAGATGAAAGTGAAGTGGGGTCAAAAGTATTTCAAGGCGTTTAGACTTAATTCCTCCTCCATGTATGAAATGCGCCCAAGGTGAGATGAATAAAAAATGACTAAGGCGTTGAAGTGAAAATATCCTCCATGACATGCTAAATGCGCCCAAAGTGCATGCTAGAGATAAAGTTTAAAATGAGGAAATATTCTAAGGCGTTGAAAGTGTTAAGTCCTCAATATGTGAAATGCGCCCCAAAGATGTTGGAGATGGTGGCCTTCTAAAAAAAAAAAATGTGCTAAGTGTTGATGAAAATTCCTCACCACATGCAAAATGCACCATGAATGAAGTTGAATGGAAAGAAATTTTCTAAGGCAAAATTCAAATTCCTCCTTGATACCTATGTGCAACCAAGCTAGTGATGAAATGATAAAATATTTTTCCTAAGTGTTAATATTTAAATTTCACCTCCTAGAAGAAATACGCCCAAGTTGATGGAAGAGATGAAATTTTCAGAGGCATGAATAAAATTGGCAGTCGACATGTCAGAGGGTGCCAGCTTCACGAAGATGCAAATTTTCAAAGTCAGAGCAAGAAAATACGCCCAAAGATGAAGAATGGAAATAAATTTGATGAAAAATATTTTTTCTAAGGTTTAAAATTAAAAAATTAAATGTACCCCTTAGTTTGTAGACCCATGGATTTGATGCTTTTTGAAGGGAATTTTCTTCTGGGTATCGATCATCTTCGACAAGGAATGGATTTTAAAGTCTTCCACACTTTGCCAAGGCCTTCAAGACGAAGATTTTTGATCGACACTTGAATAATGAATTTTCCTAAGGAAAATTTAAAAATTTTCTAAGGCAGAAGGAATAAAATGTGTTGTTGAAATAAAATGCCTCAGATGATGAATTTAAAGTTGATTCACTAGATGATTTTGATCGAAATTGAAGGTGAATTTTCTCAAACAAGAGATGAATGAAATCAAGTGTCAGACCTCAGTTGGTGAAGTAAATTTCTTAAGAGGATGCAATTGAAGTTAGAAAAATGATTTAAAAATGCTAAGTACGCCTTGACTAGTGAAGTTAATCTTTTGGAAATTCTAGAAGGTCAGATATTCCTGACGTCGGATGACAAGTGTTGCAACTGTCAGAGGAGGGAAATTCGAATTCCTGCAGGGGAGTAGTGGAAATTTAATAAGCTGGCTAAAGATAGCTTCTTCTAGAATTCGACTCAGCTATTTAAGCTAAGAAGTTGTTTCATTTTCTCCATCAGTTGAAGAAGTACAACTTGAGCTCTGAGGTGAAGATTGTAGTGCAAGTGAATAGCTGAGTATTGAAGAAGTTTGACTTGAGGTAGAAGAGGATTGTTGAAGCTGAAGTTTGAAAAGTCCAAGTGCTGAAAATTGTTAGAATTGAAGTTGGCTGATTTTCTCAAGGTGTTGAAGTTGCTGAAGCTTGCTTGAAAAATTTGCTAAGTGTTGAAAGTTCGAAGTTGCTAGAGGAGAAGTTGAGGTTTGAAGTTAGAATTGCATGCTGAAGCTCCTCATTTCTCAAAAGTCGTCTAGCAGCCCCAATGTTATTTTATTTTTCTAAGTTAAATTGTTGATGACTATTTGTTGTTTTGCAGAATGGCTGAAGTAAGAGCAACTGGCAGAGATAATAATGTTGCATCCAGACAAGCTGTTATTAAGAAGCTGAGCAAGTCATTCCTGCCAGAATCAAAATTCTCTTCGAAGTTGGGCAAGCTGGTTGACACAAATTTGGGCTCTTTCAACATGGAGGCTTTCAAAAGTCGAATGATGGGAGTTGGCAGCCATCGTCCTTCAGTCACTTCGCACTGAATTGTTCGAAGTGGGCTGTATGCAGCTGCTGGTTTTCCGCCAGCAATTCAGTGTCCAAAGCTAATTATGGAGTGTGCTAATTGCTACGATCCGAATCACAGGTCTATTGTCTCACCTGATGGTAGATTGTTCGCCAACCTCACACCTGCAACTCTCGGCGAAGCATTTGGAATTCCATCACACGAGAGGATGATTTACAAGACAAGAGAGCGTGTTAAGCGAATGTATGCTTCAACATTCGAGAGATGTGCTGACATGATCAACGCTCGCTGGATGAACAAGCCCAAGCCCTCTCGCACAAAATTGTCGAAGCAGATAATATCAGATGATTTGAAGCAAGAGTACTGTGACCTGATTATGATGCTCAGCAGAGTTGGAGGCTGCCCCCAGGCGTTTATCTTTGAGCCTTGGATGTTCTATTATATCAACCTCGTGCTGGAAGGTAAAGAGCATATCAACTGGGTAGTGATGATTAGTGACAATTTGCATGAGCAGCTCCGGAGCTTGAGGAGGACAAAAACATTTTACATGGGCTCATACATTGTTTACATGTTGGCTCATATGAAAAAGTATAGGGGAATTTCATACAAGGAGCCAATTGGATGTGGCTCTCATCAGTTCAAGATCCATGAGGCTTGTCCACAGTTGCACCTGACAAGCATGTCCAATTACAAGTGGGTCAATGATGCCTTCACCATGCACATAACGAGATCACTTCAGCAAAGGACTCATCATAGGATCTCGAAGGAAGCTCGGGAAATAATTGAAAGGTATGGGTGCTAGTTTATTCAGTTTTCAAAGTTTACTTACATCAGGCTGCAAGGTTTTTCTTCATACCCGTATAGATTGCCTAAGTACCCAACGAATAGAATTTTGATGTTAGAGATATCTAGGCAACTTGTTGCCTATGATAAGATTCAAAAGAGAAAGAAGGGAGGAATTGACTTCCCGATTATCATGGGGAATTCAAATGAAGTGTGTCCTTCACTTCAGGTAGCCAGGGAAGCTGAAAATGAGCTTCAATTCTTCCACTTTTCCTATCACACTAGCAGGCAGTATTACGATCCTCATAGGAATATTAGATGGATACTGTCAGAGGAGTTTGTTCATAAGGCAAATATTGAGGATTACTGGGCTAATACATTGGATGAAGCTGAGGTTAGAAAGAGGATGTTCTCGAGGCTACCGTTGAGTATGATTAGGGAGTGTGAAATTATTCCAATACTAGACCAGGTGGATGAGGACATGAATGTTCTCCATCCAAATTATGAGGCAGTGAGAGACACGCCACTTCCACTCCCAGACTGGTCTGAGCCAGAGATTGCTGAATTGGACACACTTTGTATACCAGTCCTGACTTTCACCAGAGCATGGGTTGAAAGACATGTGAGCAGGTTGAAGAGTATGTCAATTCCTTTGACTTACAATTTGATGGGAGATCACAGGACGCCAACTGCTAGTAGGAAGAAACAAGTTACTCGAGGTCCAGAATCTCGAAGGAAAGAGCCAGTTCAGCCAAAGCCTTTAAGAATTGTGGTAGAGTCGCCTATGCCATTGGAGACACGTTCTCCAAGCATACAGGAGGTTTCACTATTTGTTGATCAACGAAATGTATTGAATCAGGAGCAGGAATTACATGAGGAAAATCAGCCACCACAGAGAGAATCAGTTGGCCAAAGCGTCAATGCACCCACTAGAGATGATCAGCAGGAGGATGATGAGGAAACTGCTACTGATACACACTTCTAGCGTGTGCTTGAGGCGGCTCTAGAGGATGATGTAGTTTCAAGGGATACTCAGCCCATAGAGGCCGATGAGCCTCGCCAGAATGAAATTGAAGTAGAAGAAGTCCGTGAGGAAGAAGCAAGAGATGAGCAGCCGTTTGTTATACAACAGGTAGTACCTGATTGGCTCAGGGATAGAATGAGAAGGAGCCCCAGCGAAGAGGCTAATCCAGCGGTAGAGATGGAGTTTTTGAGTAGGATCAGCGCGCCTCCAACTAAGAAGAGAGCTAGAAATTTTTTGAAGATCTCAATAGATGAGGATGGCTCTTGCACCCTTCACGTAGCTGTGCCAAGAGTTGATTGTGATCGAGACGAGGCTGTTCCAGAAAATTATATGATCACTACCATGGAGTTAGATCGCCCCACAGGAGCACAGATAGTTGAGGAGTGTGATAACTCCTACCAAGCACTTAAGGATAGATTGCTCAGGACTGAAGGCAAGTACAAGAAACTGAAGAAAGAGCACAAGACTTTGATTGGCTACATGCAGCATTTGTCTCGTCCTTGTAGGTAGGAGATTCCGGCGATTGAGCTCCCAGCCAAATTATCTAGAGTATCAGTTAATGGCCTGGAGGATTTGAGGAAGATGGCACAGGAGGCTGATAAATGGGTTGCAGGTGTTCGTGCCGAGACAAAAAAGTTCATGGAAGATCTTGCTCATGCTTACCAGCAAGCTTCCGACATTATGGCACGGATGGAGGCAGTTGATCAGGCCTGGGGTGATGCTCATGTCTATCAGAGCAAGGTTATTCAGCGTCTGGAGGCCTTGATGCATACTCCCTTGCAGATGTTGATTGATGGAGTAATTCAGGAAGGTGATAGGTAAGATTTTACCGGCTGGTACTCTTCAGTAGTCACAGAACGTGGATTCTTTGATGCAACACAGGTGGATTCAGCCAAAGTCAGGAAGGCTATGATGAACATTATTGATGGAGTCCTGAACACCTTGGAGGCGATCTTTGCTAGTAGGCTGAATTCTGATGAGGTGACTACTGATGGCTTGAGGAGTAGGCTGCCACCTTTCTTTCCAGAGGTGAAGAATTTTGTTCAGAACGACTTTGAGAACACCTCAACTTTCTCTAGTATTATTTAGAATACTCAAGATGCCTTAGTTGCCTGGAGGAAATCTTGTACACGTCATGGGTAGGCGGTCACGGTGTTGGAATTTCAACTTGATCACATTCCGCCGATCTCAGTTCAGGAGGTTGAGGCTGTGCTTGCCAGGTTCATTGATTTTGCAGCCAAGGAGGAGAACGGGAATGCCCTTCTAGATGATGACCTTCTGGAAGATTGATTGTGGGCATTAATTTCCTTTGCTATTTTGGGAGTGAGTGGGAATCTTGTGATTCATTTATTGTACCACTCCCCATTTTGACAGTTTTTAGGGTTAGGGCTGAGGTGGCTTAATCTAAGCCATTCATTTGATTGTAATCTGATCCGTCCATTGGACTGGGCTATCTATAAAAGGGGCATCCCCCCTCATTTGTACTAATTAGATTAGACAGTAGAGATTAGATCAGAGAGTAGACATTTCCTTAGAGCAAAGAGATAGTTTCTTAGTATAGCATAGTTTGGAGAGGGAAAGTTTTCCCCTTGAAAACTTTGTAAGAGATTGTTGTGAAAACTATCATAATAAACGATTTTTCATTGATGGTGAAATTTGTCTTTGTTATGAATAGCTAGCGAGATTTCTTCACCCCTTCTACTTCAAGTAGCGTAAAGTAGCTTAAAGTCGCGTAATTTTCATTTCATGCAAGTAGATGTTAGCTGTGGATTTGTGGTGTTAATCAAGGCAACTTCGTTTTAATCCATACCACTAGCAGCTTGCTGACGACAAGTTTTCCTTGTGTGGTCAACTGGAAAACATTACAAGCTTAACTTCGATTGAGATTCGTGTGTTTGTATGCATCATCCTGATGGTACTTGCATGTTGAGTCGTAATCTGAATACCTTCCGCTACTCCCTTGAAGATTGCACCAATTTTGCTAAAGCTGTCCAACATGAGGCAAGGCGAAATCTGGTTGAAGTCTGCCGAAATTGATCCCACATCCCGTCTTTAGATAGAGCATAAATTTTCTAATCCCTGCATCCATTTAATTTCAGTACATTTTTGGTTAGTTTTAGGAAACACATACCTCATTGCTAAATCATTCGCAACGCACAAAATCCCCTTCCAATCATTAACCCGCTATCAGCTGCAAACCTTTTGAACAATTGTGTAAGTCCCCTCGTGTAAACAACAATTCACAACGAACCGACTGAGGGTATTCCATAGCATTTTCGGAACCTTGGAGTTGAACATACAAACTTTCTGGCAATCTTAGCGTATGGAATTCTTTGATCAAGAGAGAATGGAGTAGCCTTTGGATACTTTGTTCTGCTGATTGGTGCGGTCACAAAAATCACATCAACAGAACCTACCATGGCTCAATTCCAACTTCAATTGCCTATAGGCCATCAATGACAATTCTATCCACCCAGGAAGAAGTAGCTTTTGAAAAATACCACTTTGTGACCTTAGTGATGTTGTCAACTATCTTCTTCACAACCTAGGTAACACTTGGCATTGGTCACCCTCGTGCTATAGGTGACCGCCAATGAACCCAACCGATACAATGGTTAGCTTTGGTTACCGTTACCCGCATAGTAGGGTAACTACCTGTGTAACAGTTATTGTATCATAACCAAGGTAGCCCTTAGCAACTTTCACCTCCATGAACCAAGTAAATGTCAGCTAATTCCTAACAATAACCCAAACATCGATCATTGGCATGGTCCAATGACTACTTGTCATTGCTCAAATATCTCGAAAGTTCACACTTGGGTCATCTCTAGCCCAAGACTCACACAACCTGATTCACAATACTGAACAAGTGGACCTAGACAAGTATATCACAATCAATTGATATAGGAGCCTATACATAGTCTTATCTGTTTGGAGTTAAATTTCACAACACAAAAGAATCACATTGGACCAACACAAGATGGCCTCTACTCAATAATTACCAATTATGAGGTAGGTCAATCCATTCACTTCATTCAACTTACTATTCAAAAGCACATATGTATTAATAAAAGTTATTAGGTTTCCTTAACTCAATCATATCCAACTAATACCCTTTTCGTCCTCAAAACTAAAGCCTATTAAAGTGAGAAAGTCAACATGTAATGTCCCCTTTTCTAGCTCGCATTGTATGATGTTGTCGTTAGCCTATTTCTCCTTAGTTCTGTAGGCTAACCAGGGCTTTTAAGGAATCTTGAGGACTTTTGGCCTAGGCAATTTTCGTTGCACGTCAATCTAGGGCGTTTGGAAGCAGTTTTGGTATACTTACTAATTTTAGTAAGTCATTAATGCTATTAATAGTAATTCATCAGGCGGGCCATGATCTCCAATTACAGTGCCTTTCCAATCAAAAATTAGTTATTATCATCAAATGATTTTAGTCCCATTGGTTTAATTCGTCTCCGCATTAATAACATTTAAATTATAAAGTTAAATCCAATTATTTAACTTTATTAATGTGAGCCTAAAGTTAAGTGGGAAAATGAATAGTAAAAGGGGGCCCTTATTTTAAAATACATGAGACATCAAAAAGGAAAAACAAAAGTTTATGTTTATCCCACATTGGTTAAAAGTGTGAATGAGCTCTTATGAGAAGCTTATAAAAAGTGTTGCAAGGGCTCATTTTCAGCCGTGCTTGGTTTATGCTTGATTATTATTTTCTCTTGGAGAATTTTGGGAAGCTTTGGCTTTCAGTAGGTTTGAGGACGGAAACCCTCAAGCTTGGAGGCACTGGACGGAAACCCATTATTTGTTGGAGATATTACTCAGGTGTCTCACTTTGTGCTTCAAATTAATACTCCTGGTTATCCAATCTGACTGTAAGTTCTGTGGCTACGATTGGATATTTTTGTTGTTATTCTACTGAAGATTTGAAGGCAATATTCATATGTAATTTCAGATCTTTATTCTAAAACTGTTATTATATGATTTACATTGAAATTTGTTTGCAAGTTATTGGATGAATAGAAATTAGTTTCATGCAAACTGTTTGTTTAAATTTCTGTGGAACATTTGGGAAAAAATTGGGGCAAATATCCCTAGGGGATGTTTCAGTGGTATCAGAGCCAAAAATCCTACCCAGCCTGTGAGGTTTTTAAGAGTGATGGATACAGTTTGAGAAGTCATTTTTAACAGAAAGTATTCGATTCTATTTAAGATTTCATCTTCTGGGAGAAGCTTGATATTGAAGGAAGATAATCGTGTTCTTTTCTGTATACTCAGTGCCTTGGCAATTATTAGTGGAGACATTTCTTGTCTTTTGTGAAGGAATGAGACAAGCTGCAGCGATAAAAACAAAATACAGAAAAGGATGAATCCAATCTTGTCAAAGGAAACGATTTGTATAATGGAATCGCACTTGTAGAGGAGGATATTACTTGGCGCGACAAATATGAAGAGTCTTCAATTGTTTGGAAAGTTGTATTCAAGGAAATACGATTGCTCATTATAACTACAAGTGAAGACAAAATCAACATGAGACAAAAGTTTGACAAAGGGAAGAATCACATTTCTTTATGCAATACGATTGAAGCTTAAATGACCTGTTGGGAGGTGCTGGAAGCTGACAAAATGCTCTGATGCCACCTTTCAGAAGAGACAAAAATAACTTCATGTATTCCGGGCTTTGAATTCATTGAAGGAGATATTAGAAATAGATATCGGGTCTTTACTAGATACGACGAATTCTGGGAAATAAGGACAAATATCAGGACAAGACAAATATATATGCCATCGGGTGTTGCTTGGGAGAGTTGTGAGGCAGCCGCTGGTCTAAGGAAGTCGTCAGAAGATAAAAGAGACATCAAGAGGCTCGATAATATAGTGGAGGAAGGCGCTGTAGAAAAGACAAAAGCTGATTAATTATATTGGCCGATTTCAAATAAAGACAAGGCACTGATATGATGAAGTGGAAGGAGACGACAGTTTGAGGGGATCGCAGTTAGTTGCCAGGTGGATATAAATACAAAAGAAAGCAATATAACCAATATTGAGCATAATACATGAAGTCGTGGTCTTGGTCTATTCGAAGAATCAAGGTGCTAGACATCCAAAGGAATATCGGGCCTGAGTAAGGTGTTTGCTTGTTGGCATAACCTTCTGCTCTTCTGGCGCAGCCAATTGGCATCGATTCATGTTCAGGAGATTTTTGAGAAGACTTCTTTCTTTAAGAAGATTCTGGCGCAACTTTCTAAACCAAGAACAAATTCAAATCTGAGTGAATTCTTCAAGATTCATGCATATTGAGGAAGGACGGTTCATAGCTGGCCATATCGATTTTCATTTGCTGGGAGAGACCCACAGAACCAGCCGTTGCCTCTCAGTCATCAGTTTGATCTGAGAAGAAGCTTCTAACCAGGTTCTAAGTTCAGTCATAGTCTTGCATTTCCATGTCATTTGTATTTCATTTTGTTGCTGGGTAGATCACTATCATCACAGTGAAATATATTGGTGTAATTTTGGCATATACTAGAATCCAAGCTGCATATTTTAGCACTGTAATTTGGGCAGAGATAGTCTTCATTTGCATTACTCATTAGGGCAGCCAGCATTGTAATAGTTTGGACTTCACAATAGCAAATATAGGGAGGTGGAGTTTGTCATTGAAATGTTTGCAAAAATGACTAAGTTACTGTAGGTGCATATTTACTCAGTTGCAATTCATTTTCAGTCATTGAGAATGCTTGACAAGTGTTTGTTAGAATGCCATAATGCTATAGATGCACATTTTCAGTTATTTCAGTCAATACCCGTGTAGTTGGAGGTTGTATAACAAGTGTTTGCTAAAATGCCAACTTACTGCAGCTATGCTTTTGATTAGTTGCACTTCATTACATGCATCATATGATCTTAAGAAATCAGGGAAACATTGCATTGGCGCACATCTTTTCGTTGGCAAGTTAGTTAATGCATCATAGATGCCAACAACCTTGCAGTTGGTTTTAAAAATTCAACCATTTACTTGATTTCAGCCGAAGAACAACTAACTTGTTTTCATTCTAGGGTTTCCAAATCGTTTCAACTGTTCATCTTAAATTTCCAACTAACTTCCAAGTTTTCAGTTTCAGCTGAAAGGTAACATCTAACTGTTTCCATCAACCGACTCACTAAAGATTAAAACTAAATAACTGTCAAACTAGGGTTTTTCCCAAATAAAGATAATCACTCTAAAAGAGAATAATTACTAGGGCACGATTAACCAATTTCGCATCCTTCTCCTACTTATAAAATCTAGGGCTTCATTTGCAGCTAAAAGAGAATTCAATCCATATGTCGTTACACTATACACTTCGTCAACTATCTTTTAATTTCATTTTCAGCTGAAAAGAAACTATTAACTATAAACATCTAACAGGAATTTTGCAGAAGAATAATAATAATTACTTTTCTTTGCTTCCAGAAGATAATGAATAATTACTACAGCTATGAAACAATATAACAGCTGAATAAATTCAAGTAGCTATCTCACTAAGTATCTGAGAATCTTACAATGTTCATTAACATAAGAATAGCATTCATGGCATAGATGAAATAGAAATTCATTTACCATTGCATGTACCTGGATTTACGAGAGAGGAAGAAATCCATTTGTCATCATCTCCATACTATCTTACTTGGAAATCTTTATCGAGGGGAAAGAGAATTATTATCAGGGGCTTTACCGCCCAACCAAGACCTACTGGTCTCCCGAGTTTCTTCAACTGAAGAACCCGCCCTTCACGAGGGTAATCAACATGGATCAATTTATCATCATGTCTCTGAGCCTGATGTCCACGAACCTATACCACTGATCGATCCTCCCTCTATAGGTACCTCCTATCAGAAGAATCATCCTGATCAGGGTATATCTGGTCATGGAAACTGACATTGCCTAACGGGCATCTACCTTGGCCAAGGATTTTTCTGTTAATTATTTGTGGCATCACTGTGCCGTCAGCACGCATCCTTGCTCGACATGACAACTCTCAGGATTAAGTTGTAATTTATAATAGCAACTTTAATTACCTTTTCTTCTTAGTTCGAGGTTATAATTTAACCATTAAGTTCATTCATAATAAAGGAGATTCGTAGGCATTAAGGATTTTCAAGTCTCTCATATGTATCTCATAAAAGACTCAGAGAGCAATAATATGCACTAACCGACTTCCAACTAGAGGAAAGAGAATTTGGTTTAACCAAATTGATAAAGTTCTTAGATGATTTCCAAATGGTTCAAACTGAACCCAGATTTATAATCTTTTCACTTATTTAAGTTTAGGCTGATGTCTTATTGTAATCATAGAACTGAAGAGACTAGGCACATAGTTATTCTCTTCTTATTTTAAATACCTGTTGATTACTTAATGCTTTTACTGAAGAATTAAAGACACAAGGCTCTTAGCTTTCTGCATCTTACCAGCTGTTATATATATATCCTGATTCATATCAACAGATCATCCACAATTAGGAACCATCAAGATTTCCAGAATGAACAGGTAATTCACTATTCAACCATTAAAGCTTTAGAACAGAGAAGAGGGAAGAGTTTTCGGTATATACAAGCACGAGTTATGGTGGCCTGAGGATAATTCCATCCCATTCAGATTCTTATCCTTTCTCTTCTCTTGGGTTCATAACCTTAGGATTCTTTGTTTACTATCGTGATTTAGATCTAATCATAAAATAAGATTATTTGATGACTTAAAGGAAAAAGAAGGTAAGAACGTAGTTTAATTTAAGTGTTCAAACTCCCATCTTTTAAAGACAGGTTAAGATCACGGTAAAGAAGGGTTACCTAACCAGATCAAACCAGTGTGAGTGATGAGAGTCTTGAGTAAGGCGGAGTAGTTAATGCACTCGGTATGACTTAGTTATACTCAAGTTCAGAAGATTGGAATTCTAAATTAAGAGACTTCACAGATTGAACATGAATCACTGGTCGCAAAGGGTCCAAAAAGAAAGATGAAGACCTTTTAAATGCCTATACCTCTGCAGGGTGTCTACACTATATCTAATTTCATTACAAAGAATTAGAGATGCAGTCTATGGTATCGGTTACTCAAGCTACCAGCTGTGTCAGAAAATAAAACTTGCGGAAAAACAATGAGGTGCCAAGAAAAATGGAGTTTCAAAAGGAAAACGGGTTGGCACAAGAAGAGAGGTAGTAATGTTTGCGAAGTGACACAGATGGGGTCTTAACCCAGTTCAAGGAAAAATAAATAAAAATACAAGATTCAATTCGTAATTACATAGCACTTCTCTTACAGGAAACGAAGACATTTACACCCCAAATCATAATTATAATTTGATCTCACAAAAGAATCATTAACCCGTCACTATCAGAAATATACGTACTTCTGAATAGAAGTTATAAATAAAGCTTATGAAAAGAAACACCGAACAGATTCCAATTGGAATAACAAGCTATTAAGATTTTTACGTGCCTGAAGATATGGCTTGAAGCCTGAAGGAGAATCAAGATTAAGCCGTGGCATCAATGAAATCTTCGTCCCTTCTATTCGGAATTTGAGTGGCAGTTGTTGACTATTTTAAAATGAAGCAAGTTGGATTATCAGTCGATAGGTGCGGACGACTCATCCTCGAATACACCATTGTCCATCCACGGATGCCCATGATTTCCGTCTCCAGATTCATTTCAAGAAAAAGGAAAATAAAACAAAGGCGAAAGAAAGATGATGGGAAAGCTCGGCTAGGTATATACAATGATTACGCAACTGAGGCCAGAAGATGTTGTCTCCCGTGAGAGTGGCTAAGTCGAAGGGGTTTTGCCCGATAACCATTTCAGAGTCCCCCTTCCCCCAAAATGCATCCTCCACCTCCAGAAACTTCTAATCCAAGAATACCAAAAGCCCCGCGTCTGAAAATCTTCCATCTTGGCCGTTTCTTCCGATGGAAAGATGGCGGACAGATTTCTACCTTTCAACCCTCGACGCTTCTACTTGAATTCCCTTTTCTTTTACTTTAGACTTTGCTTAATTTCATATTTTTGATCGATGACATCAAATTATGGTTATTGTTTTCTTTATTATTCCACTATCGGCTTAAAGCATTTCAATATCTTTATTTATTTAAATCGATCACTTTATTATTATAAATTTTATTATTTTATGTACTTTAAACCTCCTAAGAGGCATTCCAAGAGTTAACTCTTTTCAACTTCAAGAGGAGCTTATTATTAAACATTTTAAATTAGCTTATTTAGAAATAGTTTATATTAAACTATTTATGGCCAAGGTCATGACGTCAGCACCACTGTCGTACACTAACTCAAGATCTGATGATAAAATTGATCCATTGTTAACCACGTCCTCTCCCTGATGATATTTCCCTTTCTCTCGTGGCGTCAGCAAACCTGCATCCACTGACAGGGTTTACGGTTAGATCATTATCAAAGGCTAAATAATATGCATTTAAATTTAATCTCATGATCTCATACGAAATCAATCCTTTCACTTGCAAATAAAGAGTTCGTTAATAATCACAGTTACGACAGAAGTACCAACTATTGCATTCTCAATGCCACAGTCATATGAAAGTAGTTATTTGCAACTAACATTGTATTCGAAACACTTAACCAAACATGTAATCTCGATGTAAGGGATGTGACAATGTACGAAATCCAACAACACAAGTGGGCACTAAAGCAACAACTACACCATGTGAAGAGATGTTGAGAAAAGGCGGTGTTACCCATGTGAGGATTTTTGGAATTGAAGTCAGCTCTCTACGCGGTCGTAGTAATTAGATGATAAAGATCTAACGATGCTTGCTCTCAATGGTCTTCCACTATCATGGGAGTCCTACATTCAAGGAATTAGTGCAAGATCCAAACTTCCTAAGTTTGATCGCTTGAGAGCCGATTGCATTCAAGAGGAGTCAAGATTGGTGGCCAGAGGCGTTGGTCAAAGTTCATCTAATGAAGATATTCATGTTCTCACCTCTCAAGCTTCGAAGAAGAAAGGAAAAGATGGAAAGAAAGGATCCTTCAAGAGGAATCGAGATAAGGGAAATGATGGTGTGCCCCCCTCCAAGAAAAAGAGAGACTTGTCCAAGATCCAATGCTTTAGGTGTGATAAGTTTGGCCACTTTGCTAAGCATTGTCCAACTAGACCTAAGCAACAAGCCACTGTTGCAGATGTTGATGATGCTTCTCCGCAGAAGGATACATGTGAATATTTGTTCTACTTAGCATTGTCAAGCAATGTTCCTACAGACACCAACACTTGGCTGATCGACAATGGTGCTTCTCATCACATCACGGGTTTTAAGGAGCACTTATCAAGCTTGGTGGAGAGAGAGTCTTCCGAACAAGTCATTATAGGAGATGATGCTAGCTACTCCGTGAAAGGGATTGGAACCTCTACTCTTCATTTGGATTTCGGCATCACACTTCAGTTGAGCAATGTTCTTTATGTTCCAGGAATCAAACGCAATCTCATTTCAATTTCAGCCCTAGAAGATAAAGGATATCAAGTTGCCTTCTCCAAAGGCAAAGTACTTGTGTGGATGGAGAATTCCAGCTTCAAGGATGCTCAAGTAATTGGAGTTAGACATAGAAAGTCTCTCGGCTTCATGCGCATCCAGCAGGATTTAGTTCATGACTTCAAGTTTATGTGATCTTTGGCATCAAAGATTGGCTCACCTTCACTTTCGAGGCCTTACCTATCATGGAAAATAGGTCTTCTAAGTTCAATCAAGAGCATGAAGGAACTTGCAAGGGTTGTGCATTGGGTAAGAATACAAAAGCTACTTTCCATAGTAGAGAAAATAGATCTAAGTGTATTTTAGACCTTATTCATTCTGATTTATGTGGACCTATGTCTGTTCCGTCTTCGAGTGGATTCTTGTATTCTGTTTTGTTTATTGATGACCACTCTAGGAAGACTTGGATTTATTTTTTGAAAACTAAAGAGTCTGAGCAAGTGTTAGGAAGGTTTAAGGAGTTCAAAGCCTTGGTAAAGAATCTTTCTGGTAAAAGAATCAAGGTCCTCAGATCTGATAATGGTGGAGAATACACCTCTGGCAGCTTTAGGGATTTTTGTGTTGATGCAGGGATTAAGAGGGAGTTCTATGTCCCCTATAATCCTCAACAAAATGGTATTGCAGAAAGAAAGAACAAGACGATCGTGGAAGCAGCAAAAGCCATGATCCATGACCAAGATCTGCAAACCTTCTTATGGGCAAAAGCTTCTAGGATTGTTGTATATGTACAAAATAGAAGTCCTCACAAGATCCTAGAGAATATGACTCCGGAAGAAGCCTTTACAGGAAAGAAGCCTGAGGTTAGTCATTTAAGGATCTTTGGATGCCCTGTCTATATTCATGTTCCAAAGGAAAAGAGAACAAAGTCGGAGCCTTCTGGCAAGAAGGGAATTATTGTGGGCTATAGCGAGACATCAAAAGCCTACAGAATATACATTACATGACAGAAGTTGATCGAGATCAGTAGGGATGCAACATTTGAGGAAGATGTTGCATTCAGGAGATCCAGGGGCACTCATATGGAGTTCGATAATGAAGAGTCTCCTCAGGATATGGAAGTTGACCATACTCCTGAGATTCAAAGGGAGACTTCATAAGCAAAAGAAGATATTGATCCTGTTGAACCCTTAGAACCTACTGATAGGGCTACCGACATTGTAATTGGAAGAAAAAGACCTCTATGGGCCAGGTGTACTATGCAAGAGGCTGAAAGTTTTGCAGCTCCTAGAGGCACATTCAGAAAGAGTAAAAGACCACATAAGTTCTCCAGTTATGTTGCCTTGATGAGTCAGATTATTGAGTCTGAGTCTTCTAGTGTGCAGGAAGCTTCCAGTCATCAAGTTTGGAGAGATGCTATGACCGAGGAGTACCAATCAATTCTCAAGAATGATGTTTGGGACATTGTTCCTAGACTCGAGGGAAAATCTATGGTATCTTCGAAGTGGCTCTTCAAAATCAAGCATGCTACAGATGGGAGCATTGAGAAGTACAAGGCAAGATTCGTGGCTCGTGGGTTTTCATAGAAAGAGGGAGTTGATTACAAAGACACATTTGCTCCTGTTGCTCGCTATACTTCTGTTAGAACCATCATTGCTATTGTTGCATCTAGAGGATGGAAGATTCACCAGATGGATGTGAAGACAGCATTTTTGAATGGTGTGATTGAGGAAGAAGTTTATATCGAGCAACCTGATGGATTTGAGGTTCATGGGAAGGAGTCTCATGTTTGCAAGTTGAAGAAGGCCCTGTGTGGTCTTAAGCAGGCTCCTCGTGCATGGTACGAAAGGATTGATCGTTACCTGTCAAGTTTAGGCTTCTTGAAGAATGATGTTGACTCTAATTTGTACTTCAAGGTAATTAATGGTGAAGCATTAATTTTGGTCTTATATGTTGATGATTTGATTCTTACTGGAGAAGATCACCTAATTCTCATATGTAAGAAGGAGTTGGCTTCTGAATTTGAGATGAAGGACCTTGGGCTCATGCATTACTTCCTTGGTTTAGAAGTTTGGCAGAAACCAGATGAGATGATTCTAAGTCAAGGGAAGTACACCATTGATATACTTCAGAGATTTGGTATGATGGATTGCAAATCCATGTCTACACCCATGGAGACCAACCTACATAAATTGAAGGAGGCTCGCGACTAGTTCGGACTTAGTGGATCCTACTATGTATAGACAATAATCGGATCCTTGATGTATCTAGTTAACACTAGTCCGGATATTTGTTATCTTTGTGAGTGCACTTAGTCCGAGTTCATGTGTGGTAGAAACCAGTTATCTTGTTACCTTCGGCATATCTGAGATATTGCGTGGCACAATTGGATATGGGTTAGGATATTCTTGGATCGACTTGGAGTTGCATGTGGTTATCGCGATTCTAATTGGTAGGATGTGTCACAAATCGGGAAGAATTACCTCTAGATGTTGCTTTAGTTTGGAATCGGCTATGATTTCTGGTGCAGCGATAAGCAATCTTTTGTAGCGTGTAGTCTGGTATATTGCAGCAATATGGCGGCTCGAGGGAAGCAATGTGAAGCCGTGGCTCCTTCTTGAGGATTGTTTGGACAATCAATGGAGCCTACTATCATTCATTGTGATAACCAGAGTTGCGTGAAGCTTTCTGTCAATCCTGTGTGTCATGACAAAACCAAGCATGTTGAGATCAAGTATCACTATATTAGAGATATGGTACTGCGGAAGGCTATACAGTTAAGGTATATCAGCACTAATGAGTAAACAATAGACATTCTCACAAGCCTCTCTTGAATCAAGTTTGTATTACTTCGAAATAAGCTTGGTATGGTGGAGAATCAATATGGCGAGAAAAGTCTTTATGGCGAGAAGAGTCTGACATCGATGAGCTTTGTTTAATGAGTTCTTTATGAGAGAAGTTGAGGTGAAATCCTTGTTTAATGAGTTCAATACTTGTGAGAGAAGTTTGAGGTAGAAATCCCTTGTTCAGCCGGTTCTGTGAGAAGTTCGAGGTGAAATCCCTTGTTAATGCATTTCTCTTTGAGATTTGAGGTGAAAGCCCTTGTTTCCACCCTCTGAGAGAGTCATGGTGGATGTCATGTGTGTGACTCCATGACAGCATCACGTGAGAGAGTCCATGCTGATCTTTTGTACTTGTGTTTCACCCTCTGGGAGAGTCATGGTGAAAGTCATGTTGAGGTGACAACATCACGCAAGTGATGAACACTTGGACATACCATACATGGTTGTAGCCATTATGGTTGATATCATGTTGAGGTGATATCTGATATCACGATGAGGTGATATTCTTCTTTTCACTTATGGTTGTAGCCATAGTGGTAGACATCATGTTGAGGTGATTTGTCTTGTGCAGCTGGAAGTATTCTCCCTAGCTAAGAGGAAGTGTTGATGTTAATGACAGCGTCGGTCATATTCTTCCAACGATCTCCTTTGTTTCATGTTAATAAATTAAATCATAGCTTAGAGCTATTTAATTTATTGAGACATCGATTCACTCAAGAGGCACGATTTATTGTTGAGTTGCAATTGTTTGTTAAGGCCGACATGTTGATTAATGAAGAGGCACGTTCAATAAAGAAATTCATTTGTTATCAAGCCGACCTTGAAATGGCGTGATTCCTTATGTGGCCGAATTCTTGCTCATTGGATACGACTTAATGAAGGGGCGCCTTCCTTTATGATGGCTGACTTGAGTTGAAGAGTGACGACCTTTCCATATTGTATATATATTCAATGGTTCTCTCTTTGTTGATCATACATTCCATTCAAGCATATTCGTCACAAGTTGAAATCTTCAAGTGCGAGTTTATCTACAAGTGCAGATCATAGTTGAAGGCTGAGTTCTCTATCAGCGAATTGTCTCTTTGTAATTTTGTGTTGCATCATATCTGGTGCTTATATTCTAGTCTGCAAATTGACCTCTTGTAAGCAGATCATTGTTGTTGAAATTCAATATATAAGTGATATATTGTTGCTGGGTTTTTCTCCCTCAAGAGGAGGGTTTTCCCAAGGTATTTGTTGTGTCTTTGTGTCTGATTTTGAATTAAATTTTGTACATTAATTTGATCATTAAATTTAGCAGTCTTCACATCCATCTGATGAATCTTCCATCCTCTAGATGCACCAATGGCAATAATGGTTCTGACAGAAGTGTAGCAAGCAACAAGAGCAAATGTTTCTTCATAGTCAACTCCCTCTTTTTGTGAGAACCCTCTAGCCACAAATCTTTGCTTGTATTTCTCAATGCTCCCATCAGCCGCATGCTTGATCTTAAAGAGCCATTTTGAAGATACCACAGATTTGCCTTCGGGTCTAGGAACGATGTCCCAAACGTCATTCTTGAGAATTGACCGATACTCCTCTTTCATAGCATCTTTCCAAACTTGTTGACTAGAAGCTTCCTCAACACTAGAAGGCTCGAATTCAATAATCTGACTCATCAAGGCAACATAACTGGAAAACTTATGTGGCCTTTTGCTTTCTCTGAAGGTACCTCTAGGAGCTGCAAACTTCTTTGCCTCTTGCATAGTTTTCCTAGCCCAAAGAGGTCTTTTTCTCCCAATCACAATATCAGTAGGCCCATCAGTAGGTTCCAAGGGCTCAACTGGATCAACATCTTCTTTTGGTTCTGAAGTCTCCCTCTGAATCTCAGGAGTATGGTCAACTTCCATATCTTGAGGAGACTCTTCATTATCAATCTCCATATGAGTACCCTTAGATCTCTTAAATACAACATCTTCCTCAAATGTGACATCCCTACTGATCTCGGTTAGCTTTTGACCTGGAATGTAAATCCTGTAGGCTTTTGATGTCTCACTGTAGCCCACAAATATTCCCTTCTTGCCAGAAGGCTCCAACTTTGTTCTCTTTTCCTTTGGAATATGAACATAAACTGGACATCCAAAGATCCTCAAATGACTCACCTCTGGCTTCTTTCCAGTAAAGGCTTCTTCAGGAGTCATGCTTTCCAAGATTCTGTGAGGACTTCTATTCTGAACATAGACTGCTGTCCTAGAAGCTTCTGCCCATAGGAAAGTTTGCAGATCCTGGTCAAGGATCATGGCTCTTGTTGCTTCCACGATTGATTTGTTCTTTCTCTCTGCAACACCGTTCTGTTGAGGATTATAAGGAACACAGAACTCCCTCTTAATCCCAGCTTCAACACAGAAATTCTAAAAGCTGTCAGAAGAGTACTCTCCTCCATTATCTTATCTCAGAACTTTGATTCTTTTCCCGAAAAGGTTCTCTACCTAAGCTTTGAACTCCTTGAACCTTTCTAACACTTCCTCAAACTCTTTAGTTTTCAAAAAATAAATCCAAGTCTTTCTAGAGCAGTCATCAATAAAAAGAATGTAATACAAGAAACCACTCGAAGAAGGAACAGACATTGGACCACATAAATCAAAATGAATGAGATCTAGAATACATTTAGATTTACTTTCTCTACTATGAAATGGAGCTTTTGTATTCTTACCCATTGCACATCCTTTGCAAGTACCTTCATGCTCCTGGTTGAACTTCAGAAGACCCGAGACCATCTTCTCCATGATAGGTAAAGCCTGGAAGTGAAGGTGAGCCAATCTCCAATGCCAAAGATCACACAAGCTTGAAGTATCATGAACTAATGCCTGAAGTGGACAAGTGCACAGCCTATAGAGGCTCTCATGTCTAACACCAATTACTTGAGCAGTCTTGAAGTTGGAATTCTTCGTCCACACAAGTACTTTGCCTTTGGAGAAGGCAACTTGATATCCTTTATCTTCTAAAGCTGAAATGGAGATAAGATTACGCTTGATTCCTGGAACATAAAGGACATTACATAACTGAAGTGTAATGCCGGAATCCAAATGAAGAGTAGAGGTCCCAATCCCTTTCACGGAGTAGCTAGCATCATCTCCAATAATAACTTGTTCAGAAGAATCTCTCTCCACCAAGCTTGATAAATGCTCCTTAAACCCAGTGATGTGTCGAGAAGCACCACTGTCAATCAGCCAAGTGTTGGCGTTTGTAGGTACATTGTTTGACAATGCTGAATAGAACAAATATTCACATGAATCCTTCTGCGGAGAAGCATCATCAACATCTGCAAAAGTGGCCTATTGCTTAGGTTTGGATGGACAATGCTTAGCAAAGTGGCAAAACTTATCACATCTAAAGCATTGGATCTTGGACAAGTCTCCCTTCTTCTTGAGTGCGGGAGCACCGTCATTTCCCTTATCTCGATTCCTCTTGAAGAATCCTTTCTTTCCATCTTTTCCTTTCTTCTTCGAAGCTTGGGAGGCGAGAACATGAATATCTTCATTATTTGAACTTTGACCAACGCCTCTAGCCACCAACCTTGACTCCTCTTGAATGCAGTCGGCCCTCAAACGATCAAACTTAGGAAGTTTGGATCTTGCACTGATTCCTTGAATGTAGGACTCCCATGATAAAAGAAGACCATTGAGAGCAAGCATCGTCAAGTCCTTATCATCAATCACATGACCAATTGTAGAGAGCTGATCTCTCAATTCTGAAATCCTCATGAAATAGGCAATCACTGTTTCTCCTTTCGCCATCTTCACATTGTGTAGTTGTTGCTTCAGTGCAAGTGCCCAGCTAGTGTTGTTGATTTCGTACATCTCCTCCAATGTTTTGAACATGTCCCTTGCCGTCTTCAACTTGGAAACAATCAGAACAATATGACCCTTAACGGAATCTACCAACATCTTCTTTGCCTTGATGTCTTTCTTCCTCCACTGCAACTTCTCCTCTTCCTCCTCAAGTTCGAGAACTTTGGTCTCCACAAACTCAGCCAAATCATTCTCTTCCAAGGTGAGCATGATTTTGAACCTCCATGATGTGTAGTTGGATGCTCCCTCGAGTCTATCCTCGATTTTAAGACCATTCACCATCTTGACTAAAATAGAGATAGACAAAGATATAAAAGAGAATAGAGAGTATCGCTGCGATAACAAAATCTGATCACGATCTTCTTCAAACCCACTTTGATACCATGTTAAATTTAAATGATCAGATTAATGCACAGAATTTAATTCAAAAAATCACACTATAACACAGCAAATACCCTGGGAAAACTCTCCACTTGAGGGAGAAAAACCCAGCAACAATATATCACTTATATCTAAGTTGTCGGTTCAGGTATGGGTTCAAATGCGGGTTCGGGTTCGGGTTCGCCGATTCGGCAATTTTTTTTTTTCCCTAGGGTGCAGGTATGGGTACGGTCGTACTATATATATATATATATAAAAATTATAAATTTATAAACATAATGATAATGCCATAGACTCATAAGCATGCTCAAAATTATAATCATATGATCATAATGCCATAATGCCATAGAATATTGAAACAATGAAATACGCCATACGGTAATACCTCATATATTCTGTAATCATATTCATAATTTGCAAAAATGTAAATAGTAAATACTCAAGTCTTAAAATGTCATTACACATTGAAAATTCAAATTACAATCAAGACAATATGTAATTCAATATTACTATTCTTCAAATTTGTCATCCTCATCATCCTCAATGGGTTCAATTTCATTTGAACCACTATCAATTGGATTGCTACTCCCACTAGGTGCATTAGTTGCCTCATTGTCATCTATAGAAGCCAAGGTAAGTTGTGCAATTGTAGCATCTAAATCAGCACACACAAGGGTGAGATAAGGCAATCTGGGCACTTTCTAAGGTTTTGTTTTTTGTCTTTAAGTTGATTTTTTGCCTTTTTCTAGGCTGGACAGTGTGGGTTCTCCTGGGTCCTTTTGGGTTCTCCCCGGGTTCGGCCAGGGTTCTCCATTTTCCACCTGGGTTCTCTGTGGGTCCTTCTATGAAGGACCCACAGAGAACCTGGGTGGAAAATGGAGAACCCAAGCGAACCTAGAGAAGAACCGAACCCGAACCAAAACCTACATGTATTTTGGCGGGTTCGGGGGGGCTAAAATGAAGGACCCAGTAACAAAGACTTATATATTGAATCTCAACAATGAAAGACACCTTTACAAGAGGCCGATATGAAGGCCAAATACAAGCATCTATGAATGATGCAACACAACCAACTCAAGAAGACAATTCGCTGATGCAAAACTCAGTCTCAATAAATATCAAACTGCCTTGTGAAGAACTCGCACATGATGAAGGACGAACAAGAATAAAATCTGATAATGATCAACAATGAATTTCTCATCAAATATATATACAATATAGAGGGAGAGGTCGTGTCTCTCCAAAGCATCATGTCTGCCTCCTTGAAACATCACGTCTTCACTAAAGAAGTCGGCTATCTTGAAATCCGCGCCTCCTAATTCGTATCAAGGTCGGCCTTGATATTAATCATGCTTCTTCATTATAATGTGTTTGCTTTAACAAATAGAGATGTCTTTTCAATAATCGTGCCTCTTGGAGTCTTAATAAATTAAATAGCCATAGGCTACAATTGAATTTAACTCAGATAAGGAGGATTGCTGGAAGAATAGGACCGATGCTGCTCAATAAACATCGACATTGCCATCCCCTGACATCCACAAAAATGGCTCAAAAAAACCATCCCCAAAACTCATCCCCCCATCCCTTGCTGGGAAACTTGGGGTAACGTAGGTAAAAATGTAATGCAAATTATCTTGCTACAAATCCTCGATGAGTGAAACAAGCTACAAATATTAAATATATGTTAAAAAGTTTGATGACAAGAATGTCACATGACTTATATTGTGTAGATGCATAATCTTGCTTTTGTTCAATCTGTATGAGGGAACAAAATATATACACAGCACAAAATATACTTTTGGTTTCCCAAGTCAATCTTGATTTCGAGTAATGTTACTATAGTTAAAATCAAACAATTTAGAAAGTAAACCCAATTATCTTAGTAAAGATGCTTGGATTTTTGACACATGTACATTATCACTACAACCTATTGTGGACCTCTTTGTCAAGTTCGATTCTCTAGTGAATCCCTTACTTAGGAACATGTTGAAGCTCATAGCTGTTATTATAAAATGGCCCATTCAAATTTTGGCTAGCATTGGTGTCTACTTTTATATTTTTTATTTGTTTGATGAATAATGCTAGAGCATGGTACTCATTTTTCACAACATGTTATATCATCTTTAAAACAAGTGCAAAACAATACCAGAATTTGCTCAAATTGTTTACATTATGGCTGACACTAAGACATCAAATAGTGCAAAAGATAATCTTAAAATGTCTAATAGTGGAGTCTTGGTCAATGGTACAATTTCCACTCAAGATAGGGGTGAAAATGTATTAAGATTTGTTGTCTTTGATGCAAAATGCTATACAACATTACAACATTGTATAAATTTCAGCTTCTTTGATTCATATTGTTTACATAAATTATAAATCTCAATTTCTTTTACTTTTTTGTAAATTTATTTTTCAAATTTAATTTTTATTTATTATTTTAATCATAGTTGAAAAACTCGGACTCGGCAAGAACTCAACAGACCCAAATTTGCAATGAAACAAAAAACTCAACAACTTAAAAAATTGCTTAAATTTCTTTAAAAACACATTACTTTTGCAAAATTTAATGACAAAATATATCCAATGAGTCCATAAATGAGTACAAAAGTGTTTTCTATTAAATTTGAATCATTTGAATACAAATTGAGTACAAAATCACATCATCATGCGAAATCCTAATACAATAGTTAGCAAACAACTATTATGAATTTATGATGATTGACTTTGAAAATCATCATTACAATTCATAAATTGCATATTACGAATTTTACATCTTTCTCTTCCCTAGTCAAGTGAAAACTTGGGGGGAGGTTCAAATCCTTGCACTCCATTGCAACTCCTCGCTCAACATTGAAGGTTGCGGTTGTGGCTCTGACTCAACCAAATCAATGACCTCTTATTTGTTGTCTACCTTTCTTGTGCAAAGTTGAAGGTTGTGTTGTATTTTATAATAATAATGGCATTTGAATCTTTGATATTAATAGTATGATACTTCATCATTGATCAATGATATTATGATAGCGACAAAGATAATTGTCTAAGTTGTCAATTCTAGTCTCCACTCCCAAATCCCATCATTGTAATAAAATTTCTTATATCAAAAAGAGATCAGCATAACTAGTGGGGGTCTAGGAGTGGAGAACCCAATGGGGTTGAAGGGTAGCGTCCCTCATGGGGGTCTAGGAGCAACGCCCCCAGTGGAGTCGAAGGGTAGTGCCCCTCATCGAGGCCTAGGGGCAACACCCCCAATGAGTTTAAGGGGCAATGCCCCTCGTGGGGGTTTGGGGGCAACGCCCCTTGTGGGGGTCTGGGGCAACGCCCCTAGCAAGGTCGACAGGCTATGCCCCTCACAGGGTCTGAGGGCAATGCCCCTAGCGCATTCCCTGTTGTGATACAAGGTGGGGTTGAGGGGCAGCACCCCCATCGCCAAGCCCAAATTAAGGCCTTCGAAACCACACAGAACTTTATGTCGCACACCATTTTCACAATTTTATCACTTAAGGGAGAAATCAAGTATTTGGCACATTTTTGTGTAAAAATATTTGCTCTCCAAGTGCTATGAGAGGAAGTGTGAGGGGTGTTCATGCATTTGTAGGGAAAAATTGTGACCTTTTTTAGTTATTTTTCCACTTTCTTTCTTTGTTTTTTATTCATGTTTTGTATTTTAAATGAGTTTGGCAAGTTTTTTTTGTCAAACTCGTCAAGTTTCTAGCAAGTACTTGCCAAAAAGTCAGTGAGTCCTAATGAGTAAATGGTGCTAAAGCTTGCCCTTCGTTTGGCTCAAGCTTGCCCTTCGTTTGGCTCGGCCAATACTTGCCAACTTGGCGAGTAGTCGACGAGTATGCCATTTGTGGACTATTATCTTTAATAGTCTTCCCCGATTAACTTATTAAAAAATGATTTCATGTTTAGCTCTCATTTCCTTGAGAAGGCTACCACAATCTTGCAACTGGTAACCTAGATATCCCTACTTCTGAAACTGGTACCAAATTTTGATATCTTCTTTTTGATTCATGGTGCAACATAGTCAAAAACTAAAACCCACTTTTCTATAAATTGGCACACATTAGCAAGGCATCATATGCCATGACTTTTTCAATGCTTTTTGCAAGAAAATTATCAAAATTAAATTAATTAACATTGTTATTAAATTGTATTCATAATTCATAATGCAGTAATGCTTGCTCTTTCCTACACATCAATTTTAACACAATCTTGCTATCTTTTATAGCAAAACCTAAATGTCTAAATAAAACTTTACTTGTATGAAAGCCAGCTCCCCTGTTTAGCATCTGTTGACATCTAGCATTCCAACAATCTCAAATTTCTAAAGCTTAAAGTTTATAAGCTTATGGTAGTAATAATCTGCTAAGTCTTTACAATATGTATGTCCTAATTACTTTCTTGTTTGGTGATGCTTGGATGAAGCAAGCCATCTTTGATGTGGTGTACACTATGATTGGACCGCACTTTTTTCATTTGCTCTTGAATAACTACAACAACCTGGGAGTGGGGTTATGTTGATGATCCTAGGCATAGTTTGAAATTTTTTGCATAATTTAAAATGATTCTACTTTGACCACTATAAGTATAAACCATCATCTTGTCAATTATTAGTGTGTAGTGGCTGCATACCGATGAAAATATAACAACTAATAGGCATAATTACAATGTAACCCAAGGATGCATACTAGACATATTTAGGGGCGTCCTTGGTTTGAAATGTCCTGGAGACACATGGACTCCTTGGAAACATCTCAGGGATGTTTGTCAAAAGGCCAGAAACAATAGGGGACAGCTAGCCATCCCTTGGGGCCCAACAAGTTATGATTTGATTTTAAAAAAAAAGACACAAAATTATTAAAAAGTAAAGGTGGGCCCCCACACCCCTTTGCTTTAAACCTAAACCTAAAAACAACAATATACCATTCAAAACAAATAGAGAAACAAAAAAAAATTGTTTGTTTCATTTGTGAAATTGTGAAGAGTGAAAGAAGAGCACAGTTGTGGGAACCAAGTGAGAGGAGGAAAGAGAAGTGAGCAAAGGGCAAAAGAAGGTCAAGTCTTCATCATTTGAGGTAAGTTCATTCATTTTTGGTTATTTTTTCAAATCTTTTGCTTTTTTTTTTTTTTTTTTTGGTTAAAATTTCAAATACTTAGAAGGTTTTTTTTGTGTGTTTGTGTTCTATGTTTGCACTTGCAGCTGCCATTTACATTGCAACAAAAAAAAGAACAATGAGCACTAGCAGCAATGAGGGTAGTGAAGATCAAGAAATTGAAATTGAACAAACATACTATGGAAGTTCTTCAAGGAATGAGTCTATTTCAAGGACACAAAGTTCAGAAAATCCTTTTCAATGCCCTTCTCACCTCTTGACAAAGTATGCAAAGGGCCCATTTAACCCAAAAAAACCTCTGTTACAATTTGCAACAGCCATAGACACTAAGAAAAAAAATTCAGGTGG